>JAPMUY010000957.1:0-16826 GCA_026901105.3 Galaxias olidus
ACCCAATAGAGCCTCAGGTCAACAACATTACCCCTAACCCTAACCCTAACCTTAACCTTAACCTTTGCCCACCCCTCACAGAGGACCCAATAGAGCCTCAGGTCAACAACATTACACCCAATTTAAGAAACAAAAAGATGATTATATTACCTATTGGACAAAAACAACTCAAAAACAAAATAAATTGCAACGCTATCTGGCCCTAATAGAGACTACATATTTGCTGCTTATTTGTCAATTAAAGACCAAAAAATGAGAAAAGCGTTGTCTATGTACAGACTCAGTTAACATAGCTTGGCCATTGAAATAGGCAGAAGGAGGCAATCCTGGCTCCCAGAGAAGACATAATATGCCAGGAGTGCCACCTAAACAGAATAGAGACAGAAGTCCATTTCCTAACCTTATGTCCAAAATATAATCCAATTAGAGAAAAACTATTTCCCAAAATAACAAACATATAATGAATTCGGAAACAAAGGAGAAGAACATAAATGGCCCTGTTTACTTGGAGAAATGTCTGTGTCGCTGGAGCAACACATTGTGTTAAAGATAGCCAGATAGACATAGCCAGTCCAAAAACATGCAGGTTACTTGGTGAAATGTCTGTGTAGCTGGAGCAACACATTGTGTTCACCAATGCCACACTCTGAAAACAGCCAGTGGAACAAATGAATACACACATACATATATAGTGTGTGTAGTATCTATATACATATATACACACACACACACACACATATATATATATATATATATATATACACACACTATATATGTATGTGTATGTATGTATGTATGTATGTATAGATACTGTATAAAAAGGGATGGATGGATAAAAAGTGTGTGAGAAATAGTTTTATGACATAATATTGTACTTTTGTTGTGGTCATATGTCATTTGTGTTGTTATGTTTGGCAATGTAAATGTATACATTACCATGCCAATAAAGCTCATTTGAATCGAAATTGAGAGAGAGAGAGAGAGAGAGACAGAGAGAGAGCGAGACACATGGAGAGACAGCGAGACACAGAGAGGTGTGAGGGGTCCAGAGAAAGGGGAGGAGGACTTTATCTAACATAGGGGAATGTGCAGCTGTAACACCGGATGACCCGGTCGCCTTGAACAAACCTGTTTATTTACCTGTTAGCTGGGAACACCGCGGCGTGCGCGCGTGCGCGTGTGCGCGTGCATGTCATAAAAGACTAAAGATTATGGAGGTAAAACTGATTTGGGGTTCAAAGGAAACAAGCCGTAATCAGGTCATTTAATATTTAGCCCGTTGTGAGAGAGCAAGGTTCACTCTCTCACTCTCTCTCTCTCACACACACACCATCTAGTATCTACAAGGGTTTGAAATTATTCAAGCAAAGGGGAGGACGTGTGTGTGTGTGTGTGTGTGTGTGTGTCTATTGTCGAGGGAGATGACTGTGTTTCAAACTGCCTGCATGAGGCATCGTCAATAAATCCAATTATAGAATGTTCTTTGTTTCTCTGAGGCCTGGCACTTTTGCTGTCAACATGAGTCTAACAGGTCCTTTCTATATGGGTGTCCTGAACTTTGACCCTCCCCTTCCAGAGGCATGCTGGACACATTGGGGCCCTTAGGAACCACCTTTACCACGCGATTGGCTGAACGTGGCCTTATGTTAGGCCAGCCAATCAGATCTTAAGTCACCTTGGCCAGGTAGTCCCGGAGGAAGGGGTGTGTCCTGTGGGCATCCTTCAGCTGGGACAGATACCGATTGGTTACCTGTACAAACACAAAATAGGACAAACATTACCAAGGAGACCAGCTCCCAAAAAGACAAGAAAAATCAGAGGTTCAGATAAGAAAAGGTTTTTACAAAAAACTAAGTGCCACGTCGACTTGGAAAATACAACTAAATCTGCACATGAGCTCAGAATTTGATCATAATTCGTTGAACACTGAGCCCGACCCACACTGGCTCCCCTGGGTCCCCGAGCCCTCCCTATCCCTAATGAAGCCAGCTTCCTGTCCAGCTCTTTTTAGGGTGGTCCACTCTGAGACAGAGAAGGGTCAGCTTCCTGTCCAGCTCTTTTAGGGTGGTCCACTCTGAGACAGAAAGGTCAGCTTCCTGTCCAGCTCTTTTTATGGTGGTCCACTCTGAGACAGAGAAGGGTCAGCTTCCCGTCCAGCTCTTTTTAGGGTGGTCCACTCTGAGACAGAGAAGGGTCAGGCTCTCTAAGGATCTCTCTCCACATTGGACACATGCATCTCCTCCTTTGATAAAGAGTGTTGATTTAATCACATTTAAGAAGTTAGGTGAAGTTGGTCATTTTATTTGGATGCTTTCCCTGACTGGAAGCTTCAGTTGATTGTGGACAAGCTCTCCATCCTGAGTGACAGTTCTGTCCTTTTTCAGCTGAACCTTGCTCCTGCTGTTATTTCTCCTCTGTCACTGTGACGTCCAAATAAGCCGCTTTTTGGAATTGCTCTTAAGTCAGACTAACTTAAACAGTTCCAGTACTGCAGAGGGAAGCTACTAACTAGCCTCTTAGCTAGCAGTGTCTGTGTGAGGGTTGTGACGGCATCTGGCCTGTGGAGGGCGCTTCAGGACCGTGGAGGGGAGACCTTCAGCTGGCTGATCACGGATTGGTGACAGGTGTGTTGAATCTAATGATTAGTGAGTTGAGGGTTATTTATGGGTGTCTGTTTCAGTAAGGGGAATGACACGGAGGAGCAGGAGACTCCATGACACACAGGACAAGCAAGAAGAAGCAGACCTAACAGAAAGGCCTGTGCGCGTGCGTGCGTAAGGGGTGAATCCCAGAACATTCTACCTTGTTTTCTCAATCTTTGCCTTGGGACTCTCACAGTCAGACTAACTTCAACAGTTCCAGTACTGCACACGGACCCTCACAGTCAGACTAACTTAATTTCATTGACACATTTGACCTCAAGGCAAGCAAATTCCACCTCTTAGCAAATATATTTCAGACTTTGTCAACCATCTTTTTGGCTTTCGACACCAGATAAATCAAGAATTGACAGCACTGTCTGGCTTAAGCCTGATTTAAACTTCTGCGAAGGAGTACGTAAACGTCTCTGCGTAGATTCGCAGAGAAGGGGTTTCTGGGAAAGCGTAGCTCTCCGAGGCCCGCCGACGTGTTGACGGGGAGTCCTCCCGAAGCCTAACAGCGCATTGTGCAAAGCGTCTTCTCTGTGCGGCAAACAATCTCTGATTGGTTGAGCAGGGTAGGAAGCAATATTTTGGCTGTATCTAAAACAACTGAAAACGCAGATGACACAATGAAATGGAGCAGATTGATTTTTAAAAGCCTTTGAATTATATTAAGCGGTTTTCTATGCACTTAGCTTGTACATATAGGATAGCCTATATGTTACAACTGTTCTGTATTGCTTGATAAACTATATGTGAATGTATTGCACAGCACTTTGGTCAGCTCTGCTTGTTTTAAACATGCTCTATAAAAAACTTGATTTGATTGAATTTAAGAAAATATGCAAAGCAGTGAGCAACCTGCGGTCTCTTTTGTTTATACTTTTGCGAGACATGAACGGGAGTTTCCGTGTCTGTGGTTCTTCTATGGTTTTCTGTACATTCTGAATTACTGAATGCAACACTGCCACCTAGTGGGCCCGTTAAACTAAGCCCCAAAGGAACATTTACGTTCGCTAACGCGCTCACACAGAAGTATAAACAAGGCTTAAGAGCGACTATAAAGACTATAAAGAACTACATTACCCATCATGCACCTGCCATTAGTCTCGCCCATGCAGACTCACTGGATCTCAGGCAGAAAATAACAAAGTCTCCTCGTTGCGCTGTTTTTCCCCACTGACAGCTGGATTAAACTATACAGGGCATCCCGTCCATATCGACTGCCGGTGAATACAAAATCCGAGGTCTTTGACAATATAATAGCATAAAATAAGAAAACGGTATTGCGGTTTAGCAATTATGAGCCCAAATCCCATGGCCAGTCATGCAAACAATTATATCATGTCATTGCTGATCAACAACAGATGTCATTCTACATCCATCCATCCATCCATCCAATTAGTATATACTACCTTATTGAATCTGTCTGATCTGTCACTTTTTATTTTGTTAAGTTTGTCCAATGTGACTTTCGTGTAAACTAATTAGACCGCTAACATTGCCACATCTACGTCAGTAGCTGTATGTTTGTTAGTGGCCCCGCCAAGCTAGATCCCACACACAAAGGTAACTCAATTCTGCAAATATGAGTTAATGATTAGCCAGCTGCGCCAAAGCGGTTCTGGAAGACCATCCGACACCTCAGGAGGGGAAAGCAGTGAACCATTCAAGCTGTATACAGTAAGGATGGGACGTTGTTGACCTCATCTGACAAGGTGATTGGGAGATGGAAGGAACACTTTAAAGAACTCCTGAACCCGACAAACCCACCCTACATAGTAGAGACAGGGCTGGAGGATGATGGGGGATCAGCATCAATCTCCCTGGCGGAGGTCACTGAGGTAGTCAAACAACTCCACAGTGGCAAAGCCCCAGGGGTGGAGGAGATCCGCCCAGAAATGCTGAAGGCTCTGGGTGTTGAGGGACTGTCATGGATGACACGTCTTATCAACATTGAGTGGAAGTTGGGGACAGTACCTAAGATGTGGCAGACCGGGGTGGTGGTTCCCCTGTTCAAAAAGGGGGACCGGAGAGTGTGTGCCAACTACAGAGGCATCACATTACTCAGCCTCCCCGGGAAAGTATACTCAGGGTACTGGAAAGGAGGGTTCGACCGATAGTCGAACCTCGGATTGAGGAGGAACAATGCGGTTTCCGGCCTGGTCGTGGAACAACGGACCAGCTTTTACCCTCGCGAGGATCTTTGAGGGGGCCTGGGAGTATGCCAATCCGGTCTACACGTGTTTTGTGGATTTGGAGAAGGCGTATGATCGGGTTCCCCGGGAGGTGCTGCGAGAGTATGGGGTGAGGGGGTCTCTACTCAGGGCCATCCAATCTCTGTACTCCCAAAGCGAGAGCTGTGTCCGGGTCTTCGGCAGTAAGTCGGACTCGTTTCCGGTGAGGGTTGGCCTCCTCCAAGGCTGCGCTTTGTCACCTATCCTGTTTGTGGTATTCATGGACAGGATCTCACGGCGCAGCCGCGCGGAAGAGGGGTGTGTGTGTGGGCAGAGGATTGCATGTGTGTGTGTGGTCCTGATGGCATCATCAGTCTGCGACCTGCAGCACTCATTGGATCGGTGTGTGTGTGTGAAGCGTGTGTGTGAGGATCAGCACCTCCAAATCTGAGGCCATGGTTCTCAGCAGGAAACCGATGGATTGTCTACTCCAAGTAGGGAATGAGTCTTTACCCCAAGTGAAGGAGTTCAAGTATCTCGGGGTCTTGTTCTCACACATCAAAATGGAACGAGAGATGGGCCGGAGATTTGTTTGAGCAGCGGGTGCGGTGTTGCAGTCGCTTTATTGAGGCAAAGCTCTCAATCTACCGGTCTATCTTCGTTCCTACTCTCACCTATGGTCATGAAGGGTGGGCCATGACCGAAAGAACGAGATCGCGGATACAAGCGGCGGAAATTAGTTTCCTCCGGAGGGTGGCTGGCATCTCCCTTAGGGATAGGGTGAGTTCAGCCATTCGTGAGGGACTCGGAGTAGAGCCGCTGCTTCTTTGCGTAGAAAGGAGCCAGTTGAGGTGGTTCGGGCATCTAGTAAGGATGCCACCTGGCCGCCTCCTAGGGAGGTGTTCCAGGCACGTCCAGCTGGGCGGAGGCCGCGGGGCAGACCTAGGACCAGGTGGAGGGATTATATCTCCACACTGGCCTGGGAACGCCTTGGAATCCCCCCAGTCAGAGCTGGTTAATGTGGCCCGGGAAAGGGAAGTTTGGGATGCCCTGCTTGAACTGCTAACTCCGCGACCCGACCCCGGACAAAGCGGATGACGATGATGATGATGATGATGATTAGCCAGCTGTTTGTTTAGTTATGGGTGCGTTGATAAATGACATTTGAAATGGTCAGACAGCTTTTAGACATATTGACAGTTTGCCCGATTGCCACCGGCGGTTTACCAGCGAATCAGCCGACTGTTTCCCCCCGAAAGGGAGCGTGTCCGCCAAAACTACTTCAACTGACGTCACTCTGCTCTGGTCTAGGCACACTGGACCAAAACAGAACAGGGGCGAGTCTGGGTTTCAGATAACAGATTCGGGCCACAGCTCTACCTGCCAGGTCGGGCTTGAATTAAAATTTTAGCCCGTTGAGAACGCCCGCCTGCCTGCCTGCCTGCCTGCCTTGCACCCACTTTCATTTTGTCATCTAATTTTAGTTGCTAGCCACAGCAGGTTTTATGAAACTATATTACTCAACCTTACTGACCTTCAGCAGAAATGGTTCGCGCTACAACGTAGCACTGCTCACGCAGACATTCACTCGGCCGGCCGGCGTGTAAGTGTGTGTGTGCGTGCGTGCGTGTACGTGTGTGTGTGTCTCACCTCAGCCGCCTTGCCGAGGTGCTGCGTAAGCACCACCAGGTTAATCAACGTCTCAGGGTGGCCACTGTCCTGCAGGGGGCGACAGACATCAACTCTTTACATCACACATCAACATTAACACCATCCTTACAAGATTTGTTTGGCACTTTAGATATCATGCAACAAATGACACAATCCTAGATGGTAAAGTTAAAAATTAAAGCACTGAACAAGTACGTCTTTAACAATCATCAGTGTGTTGACTCAGAGGTCAGGCAACAGTGTCACTATGTGTGTTCAGTATTCCATTCATAACCTCTCTTCCACAGTACAATGCGACACTATGGACATGGCGCCATCTAGTGTATCAAGGACAAAACTGCAACTAGGGCCTCTAGAAACAGAACAGTAATTCCATGCGGATTAAGCAGTAGCTACATAGGACATTCTGTGGGTTGTTGGGCTACCTGTTCACTTCGCTGCGCTCAGGCTACTGAGCTCAAATCAAAGCCCATGATGTATTGAGGGTTGAATGACAGGAGTGGACATGTTCTTTCATGCTGAACTCATCCATTTCCTCATGGAGTCGCAATGTGTTAGAACGTGTGTGTGTGCGTTTCCTGACCTCATTAATTTCCTCCGTCTGTCTGCCCGCCCGCCCGCCCGCCCGCCCGCCCGTGTACTGACCTTGTCCAGCGCCTCCTGCAGCGCCCCCTCTGCCTCCTCCCATCTGTTCTGAGCCATGTGGCAGGCAGCCTGGCCGTTCAGGAGCAGCAGAGTGCTGGAGTACTTCTCACACATCTCCTGGAAGATGTAGTAGGCGTCCTGCAACTTCTCCCCTCCCTACACAACAAACAGAAACAACAAACCAAAGCTAAATGACAACAAACAGAGAGATAGCACAGCGCTAAATAAGCCCCGCTGACTCTGATGAAGGCACTCAGCGCAGGGACACATACCACAGTGATGTTGACCCACGCCGTGGACAGCTGAGTCAGAGTGGCATCCTCGTCCTGCTCCTGCATCTTCTTCAGCTCCTTCCTGTCACACACACACACACACACACACACACACACACACACACACACACACACACACACACACACACACACACACACACACACACACACACACACACACACACACACACACACACACACGTTAGCTGAGCCAGGCACACGCACGCACGCACAGATTGGGGTTTGGATTCCGATAAGGAGTACCTGGCCAGGTCCAGACGGTCTAGACTGAGCAGCACCTGGATAGTCATGGCCATGCTGTAACACAGAAAGAGAATAAAGAACTACATTACCCATCATGCACCTGCCACACATTCTCACTAGTCATAGGACACAACAGAAGATGAGAGGTGGGGGCTGATTGTGAGGAGGGAGGAAGTACCACTCCAGACTGTCCCCCTGGTGCAGTGTCCGGAGGGCTGCATCCGTGTTGTCCTCGTGGTCGTAGATGGAGGCGGCCATGAGCAGGAATGTGGTGTTGGCCGCATCAACACTCTTTGACATTTTTTGGTCCAACTCTGCCACGATGGCATCCCTGCGGCACAGAGAGAGCAAACCAATTCATAAAAGAACTTTGATACTTTAGGCATTTGATTTTTATTTTATTGTATTTTACACATAGTATCGTCATTTAGCGTGCTGCAATAAAACGGCAGCGTGTCAGACGAGTTGGGAAAATTTATTAAGAGTCATTTCCAGACTTGTTTTAACCTGCAGCCGTTTCCAGCCGGTGGAAGAGCCTTATCTGGTTCTGTGTTAGGTTTGCACAATGAGCAGTGTGGTGTACAGTGAATTAACCATTAAAATGCCGGTGGTCATTAAAATGTGAATTTCACTTACATTGATCCTATGACCCAAACTTCTTCAATCTTCTTAATTAATTTAGCCTTAACAACAACCATCGTTGTAGAAAATAAGCAAACTATCCCTAAAAAGGCCAGACTATAACATACAGAGAATGCATGACTTCATGATAATGAATTCATGATCAGATAAATTAAAAAACGGCATCCCCGCTTTGTAAAGTAATGAAGACAGCCATCATGTCTACTGTTTAATCACAATGCTTTGATATAGGAGATGGAAAAATGGCCTTGTTGTGAAAACGTGGAGAGCAGTGACGGTACTGGTATTGTTGAAAAGGCCGTCTGTTCCGTTAAGACTGGAGATTGAGTGGCCAGTACAAGGGTGCACCCCATGAGACTTGATTACAACAGCCTGATAAGTAGGACCAGATTACAAAACAGTCATGAGCGCACCAAAGACAATGGTTACATGGTTGAAGTACTGCAGTTTATTGTTTCTCTTGTAAGGAAACAGGAAGCAACTTAGGGGTTTCATAGACACACAAATCCCACTGTACAAGTGTATTTGGTCATTAAAGTGTTAGAGAGACTACAGACATGTGTAAGATGCTAACATAGTTAAATAGTTTCCTTTGTACCAGAGCTGTAGATTGACCATTGGATGTGTTATTCCTGTGCATTTCAATGTGTAGCCTTTGTGTTTAGGAATGATTGACTTACGTTTTCTACTGGCACCATGGCCTTACACAGTTCATGCTCTCCATTTTGATGCTAGATATTATTGTATGTTTGTATTTGGTCCATTCAGTATACTTGATTTGTTTGTATTCTGTTCAGAATTACAGAGACCACAAGTTTGATAAATAAAGAAATCAATGAATTGCAACTAAACCCTGGCTGTTGGAATCCCTCTTATTGGCAAGACACCAGAGTTCTAATAGGACACTCTAGAGTGATTTGAACTTTCCAAACACCACAAGTTTACTATTTTTCAGGTACCTTAATTTACAGACAACAGTTTTCCTTTTCTAATTGCACTGTGGGCATTGTGCCTGTTTTTCTTGGTGGTACCTCTTGCTCTCGTTGGAACGGTACTCTGCAAACATCCGGACGGCCTGGAGCTCAGGAGGGGAACTGGACTTGATATCATCCATCACCACTGCATACTTTCTCTGCAAAACATACACCCCACCATCCATTGCAGCACAGAACAACCCACATCATCATCTTGGAATAGAACACACACTTGACAAAAGTTGACAACTTCATTATAATTTTCACAGAGGGCCAAAGCATGGTTTATGAGGGCCAAGGCCATCTAAGCAGCTACACTAAGGTCTGGAATGATTGGCACCCTTGATGAAAATTAGAAACAAAAGACTGTTGAAAACAAATAATATCATTACTGAGATGTATTGTAATTTTCCAACATTTGGAAAATATGTTACTTTACTAATGATTCAAAGGAATCGACCAAAATTACAACATTTTCAAATGATCAATTTATTTCCTAAAAACAAAGTTTTCACAACTATTGGCACTCCTATTTTTAGTACTTCCTAGCAAGGATAACGGCACTGAGCCTATTTCTAGAATGTTTAATAAGGGTGGAGAGCACATTTTGGGGGATATTAGACCATTCTTCCATGCAGAACCTTAAGATTATTGATATCCTTAAGTTTGCGCTTATGGACTGCCCTCTTCAATTCAGACCACATGTTTTTGACAGGGTTTAAGTCCAGAGACTGGCCATGGCAAAACATTGATTTTGTTTTCACTGAACCATTTCTGTGTTGAATGTTAAGTGTTTGGAGTCATTGTCTTGTTGGAAGGTACACATACGGCCAAGTCTCAGTTTCCTGGCAGAGGCAATAATAATAATAATAATAATAATAATAATAATTCATTTTATTTAGTTTTTAGCGCTGTTCTAGATACTCAAAGCGCTTTACACAATTTGGTCGCAAACCCCACACAGGAAGGCCCTTGGCTGAGGTGGGGTTTGAACCCAGGACCTTCTTGCTGTCTGGTGAGGCAACAATGCTAAGCACTAAGCCACCGTGCTGCAACCAGGTTTGTGGCTAAAATGTCCTGGTGGTGGAATTCATTGTGCCATTGATCTTAACTAGAGCCCATGGACCGTGGCAGCAAAACAGCCCCAAAGCATCAATGATCCACCACCATATTTGATGGTAGGAATGAGATGCTTTTCCTTGTATGTATCCTTCTTTTGATGCCAAACATGCCGATGGTGCACAGGGTTAAAATTTTCAATTTTGGTCTCATCTGGCCATATCACCCTGTTCAAGTCATAGCTCCAATGACGTTTGGCAAACTCCAGATGCTTCAATTTGTTGGTTGCTCTCAGTAAATGCTTTCATTATGCAACCCTTCCAAAGAGCCTGTTGGTATGGAGGTGGCGTTCTATGGTTGATTGTGAGACTCAGTGACCCCAATATGCAACTGAAGTCTGCGGTTCTTGAACTGTGGTCCTTAGGTTCTTCATGGCCTCCCTCACCACCTTCCTCACTGTGCGTGGAGACAGCATGCACTTCCGTCCTCTTCCACGCAAGTTTGCAACTGTTCCAGATGTTTGAAACCTTTAGATTGTTGCCTTAACAGTGGTTGGTGATTTGTTTAACCTTTTTTTTTTGTATCCATTACCTCACTTGTGCAGGTGACCATCTGTCGCATTTTATTTGACAGCTCTTTGACTTTCTCTATGGTAATGGATGACAAAGGAATTTTACATGTGTGTTACCTCATTTTTAAACCCTAGTGAAACAGGAAGTGCTGGAAGGCCACAATACAGTTCCGTAAGTAGAATTTTACTGCAGATTTAACTTTAATTGGTTTAATTTAAAATAATATTTAGGGGTGCCAATTACTTTTACACCTATCATAGAAAATTGTATTACTCCATGAATTTTTTTTTTTTGAATAATTATAAAGGATTAAAAAAAGGAGTACAGTTTTCCCATATGTTTGAGCACAAAATACTAAATACTATATACTAAATACTATATACAATATACTAAATACTATATAATGCTCATTTCCTGTGTTGTTCATTTTCTACAGCCTTTTTTGCTCATTTTCATCAAGGGTGCCAATAATTCTGCACCTGACTGTATGTCACACAGTATGGCCAGCAATATAGTTTTATAAAACACCTTTTGGCCATTCATATGCTAAGGCAACAAGACGCAGGGATTATAGAAACATTTTGTTGTTCAGGAAGACAGAATATTCCGACAATTGCGCAAGCACTACTTATCCACAGCTGTGGCTGCAAAGAAAACGTTTTGGAGTAGGGTTTGCTAAAAAAAACCTAGGAATGAATTTCCAAATAAAACTGCTAGTAAATTTAACAGACTATATCTTTAAGTTAAGGTTACAGTTCTTGGTGGCTTTAATTAGAAATCCTTCGGTAAAGGTTACTTTGCAACACCAAGTTGCAATATACATTCAAGTATATTTTAATCACTGTTTTGGTAGATTTTACTCAAACAATATTGCGCTACATTAAGCCACATATGGGATGATTCTGTGTAGGTGACATATTTTTAATACAAGTTTCAATCCTTGATATGTTACAGATAGTTCTAATTTCTATCTTACAACCAAATGTGCATGGTGCTCATACAACACTTGTGAACCACTCCGAAGGATTCAATCTATAAACCCAGACCTCACAAAAAAAAAAAGCTATTTCATTATTAACAGGCCACATATACATTGAATGGGAAGATTAGAATTAATATCCTGCAATGCCCTGCTGCAAATCCAGACCAAATTCTTGATACCACTTTGCAAGTAAAAACTACCCGATTACATTATAGGTTGGATTTATTTAATAATGTCCATTTTGGAATTACATAAATAGAACAGTTATGTTTTACTTAACTAGGTTAAGTACATTTTATTCCTAACCTTTTTATTTAAAATGTACTTAAATAATTAAAATAAAATCAAGGACACAATAATAGAGTATGTTTTACCTATACTGTATACATTGTTTAGAGCAGGGGTGGGGAACCTCCGGCCCCCGGGCCATATACGGCCCGCGACACTATCGGATCCGGCCCGTGAGGCATTATCATTATGTAGCTTAAATACTTTTATCAAGCAAAACACATTAGAAGTAAAGCGAAACATTAGCTCGTTCGCTAGCGGAGGCTAACGCTAAAGGTTTCATGTTTATACTTTGATATCTCTAGCATAGTTAGATAGTATTGATCTGTATAAGATATCTCATAATGCAGTCTCATAAGGGTAGTACTACTAGTCGTTTAGGTCGTTTCGGAGGTCTGCGGTCTCTCTCTATCCCCTTCATAAACGTCCCTGTTGCCCGGGAAACGAGTGCCAACGTCACGTGACTGGAGCAGTAAACTGTCTTTTTTATGTATGAATGGATACTAGATTGTTATTGAATATGTATTGAATTGTGAATTGTATTCTGACTATAATGAATTACTAATTTTATATTGCATATCTATTATTATAATTTGATTAATCAAATCCGTTGGCAGTTAGACTGAGATTACAGAGCCACCGATAACCCTTTTATTGAATAATAGTTGCATCCTGGCTTCTTCATGTTGTTACATAAACAAACAATAAAAGAAAATACATTTATGTTTGTCCTGTTGTGTGGCCCCCAATGGATGTTGTAAATACGCCAATGGCCCTTTATAGAAAAAAGGTTCCCCACCCCTGGTTTAGAGTCTAAATGTAGGCTAGACAACTCCAACCGCTACAATGTTGTCTTAACGGACACAATTCACGCAGGGGCGACTAAAATCGCGCAGTGTAGCGTTTTGAAACTGTTTGAATCACCACAAATATAACGTTTTTGTTGGTCTGAGCCTATTCAGTAATTCAAATGTAAACCTCATTTCACAACATATTCGTGTCAACATCGATACAGCTCTTGCTAATTCACATTTAGCCTTCAAAGTGCGCAGGCTTTGTTCTTGCATGAACAAATCCTTAAATTTAAGCAGTTTGATCAAAAAATGTATGCTTTATTTAATATCAAACCACTGATGTACTGATTTAAGCATTTATTCTTAAATCATGGACAATTCAATCTTTACAAATACTTACTGTTAATAACATCATATTGTAATTTCAAAACTCGCCTCTGCGTGGTGCTCGACGCTGAACTTTGTTAGAAATGCTTTATTTTGGTAGAAAACAGGCACCGATTTTGCCGCGCACCAAGTCTTGAAGTCTTCTTGCCTACCTGTTCTCATACTTATTCAGGGTCAAACTTTGATTCATTTTTAATTAAACCCCTGTACCTACATGACCTTAAGTGTAATAAGCAATCAGTCAACAAATAGTTATTTAAAATACGTGCTATATACTTTACTTGTGTTGCTACTAACTTAAATGTAATCCGTCGGTCGAGACCTAGTCCAAGGCCTTTGAAAGATTCTCAGAAACAAACAAACAAAAAAAATCGATCCTAGGCAGAAGAACTGCTCACTCAAAGCTGTCCGTGCCTTTGCTTCTTCAGGACAGCTCACACAAACGCCATTCTCCACTATACTAGTATTTGAGTCGCTACTAACTTAAAAATAAATCCGTCGGTCGGGGCCTCTCAACTCTGACTAGTCCAAAGCTTTTGAAAGATTCTCAGAAAAAAATATAAAAATCGATCCAAGGCAGAGAAATCACTGCTCACTAGAAGTTTTCCGTGCCTTCACTATTCCAAGACAGCGGTAAAACACGTCATTTTCCACTATAGGTTGCTAGGTAGTTTGTTTTGATTTAGAAATCAGTCGCGTGGTTTGGAATCCATAAAGCAAGACCTTTTTTTATTGTTTAATGTAAGCTTATGGTAATGTCAGTCAGTTTGGCTACTATTACATAGGCCTATAACACATTGAATTTTAACTTTAGCTATGCTGATTTATTGTGAATGTAAGTGATGCTCATCAGTAAGGTTCTCTGTACCAAGATAAGGCGACCTAGTTGTTGCATGCTTGAGCGGGGTAATTTTAAGTAGGCCTATCAAGGTAGTTAAGAATTTATTAATGATCAGCGGATATGGAAAACTTCATATTTAAAATACTTGTGCTTACGAAGAACTATGCGTGATAAGAGTTTGAGGTAGCATATCAATTGCCGTGAGAAAATCGGGACCTTTCCTCTCATCTTTTGTTTTCCTCTATGTCCACCGAAGCGTTGGTTTCCTTAAAGATCGCGTTGAGTGGCATGATCAGATGTGACCACGGATGCGTGTCTGAAAAATCAGTGCATTAAGAAATCAAGAAAACCTATTTATTAGTCAGATGGTTTATTGCCTTAAGGTTTGCAGAGCAGACTGCAGAAATGAGCAGATCGGCTACTCGTAGACAGCAAAAAATACAAAATCAATACAATACAAGATCATCATCGTAATGATAAATGAAATATAGGCTATAATGTCGGAGTTGGCTGGGCAGAGAGCTTTGACTTTTGCAAGATCGATTGGGCGAGAACTCTGGGGGGAGGCAGGGAAAACGATAGTATTTCAACGAGAGAATATGCCAGTTTATTACCGCTTTATAGGCTAAATAAGTAGATATGTACAAATAATACTGAGCAATGATCTTGGAATGGGACCTTAGACAACTCCAACCGCTACAATGTTGTCTTAACGGGACAATTCACGCAGCGGCGACTAAAATCGCGCTGTGTAGCGTTTTGAAACCGTTTGAATCACCACAAATATAACGTTTTTGTTGGTCTGAGCCTATTCAGTAATTCAAATGTAAACCTCGTTTCACAACATACACGTGTCAACATCGATAGAGCTCTTGCTAATTCACATTTAGCTTTCAAAGTGCACAGGTTTTGTTCTTGCATGAACAAATCCTTAACTTTAAGCAGTTTGATCAAAAAAAGTATGCTTTATTTAATATCAAACCACTGATGTACTGATTTAAGCATTTATCTTGAAATCATGGACATTTCAATCTTTCCATATACTTACTGTTAATAACATCATATTGTAATTTCAAAACTCGCCTCTGCGTGGTGCTCGACGCTGAACTTTGTTCGAAATGCTTTATTTTGGTAGAAAACGGGCACCGATTTTGCCGCGCACTAAGTCTTGAAGTCTTCTTGCCTACCTGTTCCCATACTTTTTCACGGTCAAACTTTGATTCATTTTGAAGTAAACCCCTGTACCTACATGACCTTAAGTGGAATAAGCAATCAGTCAACAATTAGTTATTTAAAATACGTGCTATATACTTTACTTGTGTTGCTACTTACTTAAATTTAATC
This sequence comes from Galaxias olidus, assembly GCA_026901105.3. NCBI lineage: Eukaryota > Metazoa > Chordata > Actinopteri > Galaxiiformes > Galaxiidae > Galaxias > Galaxias olidus. Next base: position 15,555 of record JAPMUY010000957.1, read on the forward strand.
CGTCGGTCAAGGCCTTTCATCTCTGAGTAGTCCAAGGCCTTTGAAAGATTCTCAGAAAAGAAAATCGATCCTAGGCAGAGGAAGAACTGCTCACTCAAAGTTTTCCGTGCCTTCGCTTCTTCAGGACAGCTCAAACCAACGCCATTCTCCACTATACTAGTATTTGAGTCGCTACTAACTTAAATTAAATCTGTTGGTCGGGGCCTTTCAACTCTGAGTAGTCCAAGGCCTTTGAAAGATTCTCAGAAAAAATTATAAAATCGATCCAAGGCAGAGAAATAACTGCTCACTCAAAGTTTCAGGACAGCTCCTAGTATTTGAGTCGCTACTAACTTAAATTAAATCTCAGCCTCCAGGACAGCGGTTAATAACCCAAATCATTTTAAAACCACTATAGCTTGCTAGATAGTTTGTTTTGATTTAGAAATCAGTCGTGTGGATTAAAATCCATAAAGCGAGACCTATTTTCATTGTTTTATGTAAGCTTATATGCCAGTCAGTTTGGCTACTAGGCCTTTACATAGGCCTATAACACATTGAATTTTAACTTTAGCTATGCTAAACGATTGTGAATGTAACTGATGCTCATCGGTAACGTTATCTGTACCAAGATAAAAAGGCTAATTTCCATAGTTGTTGCATTTTGAGCGGGGTAATTTTGCGGGCCTATCAAGCAGTTAAGAATATATGAATGATCCGCGGATATGAAAAACTGTTCATATTTAAAATACTTCTGCTTATGAAGAACTATGCGTGATAAGAGTTTGAGGTAGCATATCAATTGCCGTGAGAAAATCAGGACCTTTCCTTTCATCTTTTGTTTTCCTCATGTCCACCGAAGCGTTGGTTTCCTTAAAGATCGTACTGAGTGGCATGATCAGTTGTGACCACGGGATGCGTGCCTGAAAATCTGTGCATTAAGAAAACAAGAAAAGCTATTTATTAGTCAGATGGTTTATTGCCTTAAGGTTTGCAGAGCAGACTGCAGAAATTAGCAGATCGGCTACTCGACAGCTAACAATACAAGATCAATACAAGATCATCATCGTAATGATAAATGAAATATAGGCTATAATGTAGAAGTTTGTTGGGCAGAGAGCTTGGATTTTGCAAGATCGTATTGGGCGAGAACTGTGGGGGAGTGGTAGGGAAAACGATAGTATTTCATCGAGATAATATGCCTGTTTATTACCACTTTATAGGCTAAATAAGCAGATATGTACAAATAATACTGAGCAATGATCTTGCAATGGGACCTACATTTTACTGAGA
>JAPMUY010000958.1:0-5000 GCA_026901105.3 Galaxias olidus
TAATGGGTCTGTGGAGCCTAGAAAAGCCCCACCAGGAGAGCCTCGCCTTCTACCTCTTCTTTTCCATCCAAAGATACAGGAGCTCACAGAGAACACTGTTGCTCAGCAACAACACGGAAACTCTGCCCATCGCCAGTGTCCAGCCCAGCATCAAACCCCGGCCACCTGTCGTCACTGTTCAGATTCAGATTCAGATTCAGATTCAGATTCAGATTCAATTCCAATTCAAGTTTAAATCTGAATCTGGATCTGAACAGTGACGGCAGGTGGACTGGGTTTGATGGGTGGGAGGACACTGGAGACGGGAGGGGCTTCCACCAGCACTGATCCGTGTGTGTTCCTTTTCACCTGGATGGGGGAGGATGAGAAATAGCTGACACTGATAATAGACAATGTGATGTCCAATGACCTTTGACATGTGACCCCCAAACATGTCAGAGAAAGGTAGAGGATAGAGACCGGCTCCGCTAAAAGCAGCAACAGTCAGTCAGGTCACTCTCTTTCAGCCCAGTGCTAATGCAGCACTTATTATGGAGAACACTGTTTCCTCAACAGGGGATTTAATATGCCAGGGACCCACAAACGTACAGAGTCAAATTTACACTTCCTCCACAGTCCCTCAAACTGGAGAGCGCATTTTAAGCACAATAGTAAAACCTCTGCCAGGTCACGACAGAAAAGGATGAGAGTCCAGTATGGACGGCCCCTGCTGTCACTCTACCTGGCCAGCCCATTTAAGAATGCCTTGACCACCGACTAACACTTTAGTCAATTAATGGAAATAAAGAGAAACTAAATTGTATCCCAATTAAATTTTAAGTTGTTTGTATTTGGTGAAATCTTAATCTGTCAAATCTTCCAAAAAGGGACCATAGTGATGTTTTGGTTAAAATGCTATCTCTAAATAAGCTGTCAACTCCTAAACGCTAGCCTACTCCAAACTTATGAATCGTCCAAAAATTTTTTACGTTCCCTCCATCTGGTGAATTCAATGCCATTTTTCATTTGTGTTTTTTAGGAGAAAAAAACTGTCTATTGTGCTTATTGAAATTGCACACCAATATGGCCATAGGTTTTCTAAGTTGGTAGCTATGTTGTCTCTCGCAGTCTATTTTTAAAAGAATATGCTGGCCAAATGCCAATAGTGTACCATGCAATTTTTGACAGTATATTTTCAATAATACAATCAACAATAACAAAAAATTTGAACTTTAGCATTTCTATGTCATGACGACAATGTTCTTTCTAAAATCCGTACTGATATAACATATGGTACAACTTCATTATTTGAAACTGTAGAATTAATTACAATTCAAAACGTTGATGTCATAACCAAAATCTTTCAATTCTAAGTTAAATACAGTAGCATTGAGTCTCCACAATGAATTATGTCTATGTATCTCTATTTTATAGTAGCCATTGTGTTTAGTGCAAATGAGTTATAGACACATGTGGAACATATCATATTATTTAAATGTTATTCCCTACTGTTACACGAGGTGGCGCCATTAAACAATTAAAACAGGTTTATTGCTAAAAAAGAGCTTTGCCACCCAACACAGCTAAAACCTTTCTCATAACTGCAGACCTGCCGTCAAAATTTAATGGATTGAAGGCATAATGTTCTATTGACTATATCTATATAGAATGGCTCGGAGTAAATTATAACAAAAACTAAGCAAAACGAAACAAAATAAATTGTACATGAATGTATTTAGCCTAATCGATTAAAGCAAATAGGTCTAGTAAGTGATTGGGTTTTGCTTTCAACTAAACAATTATCCTGAGCACAAGGTAAAATTCGATTTTTCCTTAGCCTGTCTCAATTACTAACCCACACAGGCCATTTATTGACCAAGCTCTGGTAATTCTAGACCTAGGCTAGATCAACACGGTATGCTCATTTTGAATATTAAATGTAAGGCCAATAATTCGTGAGGATGACGAGTTGAGAATGTACAATTTGGAGGTCAATAATTCAAAGAGTATACAATCTAAATCAAGGGGCAGTTATGAGTTTGAGAATAGGGTAAAAGCTATCGCAAAGTTCAAATACATGATATGTTGTTTTAAGAATAATATGATGCGGTCAGGTCTGCCTCATAAAACGTTGTTATCAGTAGTAAAAGCCGCAGTCGCTGTCACAGGCTGACAAATGAGGCTTTGCCACTGATACCAGGTGCACCAATGCCCTCTAGCGTACAATGTTTTTTTTTTTTTACCTCCCTGTCTTCATCCCAGTCTGTTCAGAAACCTACCCGTCGAGGCGTGCGCATGGAGGAGCCTCCACAGCCGCGGTGGATCTGTAGCTTTTGCCAAGGTGTGCCCCCGAATAGCTCATCAGTTTACTTTATACCGAGGTCCAGGTGAAGAAATGCCTTCTCCCTGAAAAGGTCAGTGAATTGTGCACGTTTTAATTAAGGGATTCCGTTTTAATGGACTGGTACACAGTTTCCTTCGCATGCAGTCATTATAATGGGAGCTCTATGCACAAGACAGGAATATCAGTAAAATGCCTTGCAGACGCCCTTTTAATATTGTCCCGATACAGAAATGTTTCTCGCTAGGTTCCCTTAAATTTTTCAATAACCTAGCTGGTAAAGTAATCTACATAGAACATAATCTAGCAATGATTGCATTATTTAGCTATGCCACCGGGCCAGTAGGCTACAGATAACATTTGTAAATTTCTTGGCTGCTGTGGTCGGCAATTCGATGTTCCCTAGGAAACAGATGAAACGAGATCTTTTGTGTTATACGGATATCTAAGAAATAGAGAAGCCTATCTCTTTGGGGGGTTTACCTCAGGTTTGTGAAACGGCATTGTTTGTAGCGCGGCTCACAGCTTCATACTTACTATCTGCGGATTGCTCATGTGTCTAACCAACGCTCAGACACCGATTCTGACAGTGCACAGCTGGAAGAGCTAGTTTGTTTCCGTTAAGCTTGACTGGAGCGAGTTCAGGTGTCTTGTCTCATCTGGTTGCAGTGTTGCCTACATCACGTTTGCTGCAGCAGCATATGGTTTGTTAACGGAATGAAGGCGAATTACTAATCATCCCCCTCAGTCAGCCTGATAGCCAGTTTGCTTGTTTGTTTTTTTTTGGATGAAAGGACATTACTACTATATGGAACTCTTCGGCTGAAATGATTTGTTACAAATCAGCTGTGTGATGCTATGGCCTGACTGAGTACTGGCTCTCAGTTCCTCCTGTCCAGTCCATTCTCTGTCAGATAGGCTAAGCCACTCTGCTTTGATTCTGTTCCACATGAAGGGCTCTGGTGGGCTGGGGTTTGTATTCCAGAGAAGCGTGTCAGCTCTTAACCGGACACCCCCCCCCCCCCCCCCCCCCCCCCCACACACACACACACGCACACACCACCTCTCTCTCTCTCTCTCTCTCTCTCTCTCTCTCGCTCTCACTTTCTCTCTTTCTATCTCTCTATCTGTATCTGTCTCTCTCAGCACACCGGACGCGATGTTAAGTTAGGCATATCTAATTGTTTCCTTTTCTGATGCGTGTGTCTCCGTGTGTGTCTGTTACCATCAGTGTTGCAGTATTTTGTTAATCAACTGCTGTTCCACTGGGGTTATCTGCAGTCCATGTGCAGATTACACATTACTCTCTAATTCAGTGCAGGGGTCGCCAATGATTTAGTTTAGTATTAGGCTTTAAACAGGACATCTGTGTGTGCTTTGGGGGGGGGGGGGAGAGAGAGAGAGAGAGAGAGACGTGTGTTCTTGTGTACCCACATATTGTATTTGCTTGTTTTGTCTGAATTATATATGTGTGTATCTGTGCCCGGGAGACAAGTCTGGGGTGGAGGGTGTGTTGAACGGTTTGCCAAACAAACAGACAGAGCCCAGTGCCAGTGGCTGCGGCTCGCACATTGTGGCGCCGTGCCACCGGGGTGAGGCGGAGGAGACCGGGGGTGAGGGAGGGGGCTAATGAGTGTGAGGGGGGGGGGGGGGGGGGACACACAGATGCCATGGTTACCAGGCCTCCCTGTCGGGGAGCTAGATGTTTGCCACACAGGGTGCCAGGCCCCGTACGGCCGCTGTGTTGGCATCTCAAATCACAGGCCTCCCTCTCCCTTGTTCCCCTGGCTCTGGGCCACATGACTCAGCACACGACACACACACACACACACACACACACACACACACACACACACACAGACGTACACGCACACGCACACACACGCACACATAAACCCAAAGGTTGCCCCAGAAGTCACTGGGAATGATAAGGTCTGCACAAAGCAAAAAGCCTGAATAAAGCTAGGTTGTAGGACATTCCTATGGTGTGCATGGGCTCCGAAGGGGAAAGGTCGCGGTTTGCTAAATTGACCTTTCCAGCTCGCCAGCGCCCAGCATGGAGTCCGATTTAGACCGAGCTCCGTTGCGAAGCAGAGCCGTGACGGCCGCCCGCACCATCTGTATATGTCTGTGTAATGAAGGCCTTATCTCCGCCACAGGCCGTCTGTCCACAGGCTGACACGGAGTGGGACGTGCCCCCCCCCCCCCCCCCCCCCCCCCCCCCACACGGGGCTGCATCCCCCCAACACACACACTGATCACTGTTTGTTTTACATTACTCTCACTTTCTGCCCCTGTGGACGTTGCCTGCTCCTGTGTGCGGCGGAGCGCGAACGTAGAGGACGTAATGAATGGAGCGCACGCCCGTGTCTGCACTCATCTCCTCGGACGCTCTGAGTGGGGGGGGGGGGCATGCGGCTAACGACCCCCCCCCCCCCCCCCCCTCCTCCTCACCGACGCTGCTATTTCAGCATGCCTTATTCATGTTGGCGCGTTGGATTGTAACCGATAGTTGTTCTTGCCTCGTGGCGGTGATTTTCCACATGGCCTGGTTGCCCGGGCCTCTTTGTGGAGCGTCCAGTGGAGGAGGGCGCTCCCAGGGATGTGCCTGGCCCACATTCCAGAGCTCAGCGCTCACTCAGGGGGTTAAGAGCTCTGGGTCAGACCATAGGGTTAGTCA
>JAPMUY010000958.1:10000-16329 GCA_026901105.3 Galaxias olidus
GTGTGACGTTCCTCGCCGTCGCCGCGCTGTCCTTTTGAACCTGCCAGCTCTGTCTCTGCCACTGTTCACACGGGCTGGCTAATGACCGGAGGACCTTTAACAGCGTCGCTTTGGGTCTCTTTTGTCTTAAGGAAACACTCCGGCACAATCCGCGCATTAGCACAAAGACGCACACACACACTCGCACAGTACCCTTTATCTATTTAAGTCTCGGTGTGTGTGTATGTGTGTGTGTGTGTGTGCGCGCGTGTGTGTGTGTGTGCGCGTGTGTGCGTGTGTGTGGGCCATTAAGCCTGTTAGCCTGTGTTTGGGTCTCTGTTGTTGTGCATTATGCTAGGCTAACAGGCCTAGCTGTAATCCGTATGCATATCCCGGGGAGAGGGCGGCCAAGCAACGTTCTCTTCTTTTTTTCTTTCTTTTCCATTTTATATCTCTATCCCTCCTTTTCGGTCTCCCTCCCGTTCCTCCCTGTCACTTAGTGGGAAGATCAGCGATAATTAGTGTCAAATTAATCTGAGGGAGATTAGTCAGCCAGCCAGTGGACATGGACAGTTTTTAAGGGCGCATCAGCAAATTTCTATTAGAGAGAGAGAGAGAGAGAGAGAGAGAGAGAGAGAGAGAGAGAGAGAGAGAGAGAGAGAGAGAGAGAGAGAGAGAGAGAGAGAGAGAGAGAGAGAGAGAGAGAGACCGTTTAAAGAGCTGACCTCCTGGTCACCAGTGAACATCACTCTGGGGAGAGGGCCCTCCCGGGGTTAATGGTGGCTTCGGCGCTCCGCTTCTCTGCGGGCCCTCTGTCCGTCCATCCTTTTCTCCGAGGTGGGACGGGGCATGGAAGACTCCCCCCTCACTGTGCTCCCCTAGCTCCGTGTGGCGGTGAGCCGAGGGCTGCCCACTGTGGACAGAGTGTGTGTATGCTGGAGGCAGAGCCCCACTGGTGACCGTGGAGAGGGAGAGCATCCGTCTGTCCCCCCTCCCACAGATTACCTAATGGGAGCCATCAGGTGGTGGGACCATATGGCCAGGGTATGGGGGCTTTAGCAGTTGGTAATTAAGCGCGTGTGTGTGTGTGTGTGTGTGTGTGTGTGTTCGGGGGGTCTCACACAACGAGACTGCAGCCGGCACAGTGATGGGAAAAGGGGTATAGAAGGTAGGACAGGGAATGAGGTGGGACAGAGGGGGGGAGGAGGAGACTCTGACACTGCCGGCAAGAAAAAATGGCGTGTTGATATAAATAAATTAGGGAGCAAAAGCTTCTCCTGAGCCGACAGGCCTTTAATCTGCGCTCTGCCTCTTTCTGTGGAAGATTTATGCTAAACTCCATCCTGGCCAGCGACAGAACATACTCTTCTTTGCAATGATGAGCCTTTGAATGTTTGTGTGTGTTTGTGTGTGTATGTATGTGTGTGTGTGCGAACGTTAATGATGTGTGTGTTGGTGTCTTGCAGACTACCTGGATATTGGGAGGCTCTGCCTGAGCACTAATGGCTGCATCTCCCTGTATGAGATCAGTGGGGAATTGAAAGCTTGTCATGTTCAAAAGGCTCGAATAAATAGCAGGAAATGTGTGATTATACAGCCGCCACGGAAACCACCACCCCCCCAGGAATTTTTACAGGCGGTGTCGAGTCTGCCTGGCTGTCTTTGAACAAAAGAACGCTCGCTGGCTTGTCTTCCTCCCTGACTTTCTCCTCCGCCTCTCAGGACGATAACTGGGGGGAGACCACCACGGCGGTGACGGGCACCTCGGAGCTCAGCCTGTCCCAGGAGGAGGTGGTGGGCCTGGGGAAGGGCACCGAGGACCGGGTGCGGAGCTGCCGGCGCTACGCTCCCCTGGCCCTGGGCCTGCTGGTGGGGCTGCTGGTGGTGGCCAGCCCCCTGGCCTTCCTGGTGCTCCCCGCCGTGCTGTGGCCGGCCAGGCTGCGGGCCTGCGGGGCCGCCTGCGAGGGCCTCTTCCTCTCCGTCTCCTTCAAGCTCCTCATCCTCACGCTGGCCGTGTGGGCGCTGTTCCTGCGGCCGGCCCGCGCCGCCCTGCCCCGGGTGTGCGTGTACCGGGCCTTCCTCGCCACCCTCACCCTCCTGCTCACGCTCTCCTACTGGCTCTTCTACGGCGTCCGCATCCTCGACGCACAGGTGGGGGTCTCTCCGTGTGTGTGAGCGTTTGAATGGGTTTTACGTGTGTTACTGTATGTCTTTGCTTTTCTTAGTGATATCTAAATCGTGCAGTCTAAAAGGTATCTACCGTGGGTGTATGTGTACACAACGTGTGTGTGTGTGTGTGTGTCAGTAACCTGCGTGTGTTTTCTGGTTGTGTGCGGCACAGGACGAAGACTACCAGGGCATCGTGCAGTTTGCCGTGTCTCTGGTGGACTCGCTGCTGTTCGTCCACTACCTGGGCGTGGTGCTGCTGGAGCTACGCCACCTCCAGCCCTGCTACAGCGTGTGTGTGCGGCGCTCCACCGACGGAGAGATGCGCCACTACAACATAGGACAGCTCAGGTAGCCCGGCACACACACACACACACACACACACACACACACACGTTGTTTTGTTCGCTACATCATAGAGCAACTCACGTACTCAGCACTCACACACACACACACACACACACACACACACACACGTATTGTTTTGTTCCACACATCATGAAACAGCTCAGGTGCACAACAAACACACTCACACACAGTCACACACACATTGTTTTGTTCTACACATCATGAAACAGCTTAGGTGCACAACACGCACACACACACACACACACAGTCACGCACACACACACGTATTGTTTTGTTCTACACATCATGAAACAGCTCGGGTGCACCACACGCACGCACGCACACACACACACACACACACACACACACACACACACACACACACACACACACACACACACACACACAGTCACGCACACACTTACACATATTGTTTTGTTCTCCACATTGTGAAACAGCTCAGTTCCACGACACACACACTCCCTCCGCACTGTTCTTAGTCTCTCTGACCAGAGGATTCCTACCTTGGGCACAGCGCACACCCAGCGAGACGTTTGAACTGGCCGTAATTGGAGGCTCATGCCCAGGGGGCGGAGTGGCAATGACAGTAATCGTGTTACCGGCCGTCCCGTTTGCAGGGGAGGGGGCTATTCAGGGGCTAAGGCTGGGGGAGGGTGGGGTGTGTGAGCGAGCGAGGGCCTGGGAATGGGAATGTGCTCCGGACACTGATCTAACTACCCTGGGTGTTGGCCCAGGGCTTTGACGGCGTGACGGAGAGGGTCCGGTGTCAAACGTTCCAGACACGACACGGGGCTTTGGGAGGAGTCCTTCCCCTCTAACATGGCCTCGGCCTGCATGCATCTCACCCGGGCTGGACCCCCCCCCACCCCCCCACCCTCTGCCCAGTCGGGGAGAAACAATGGGGGATTTGAAGCGCGCTGCCCGGTGGAAGGGCTTGGATGGAAACCACCGTGACAGCCATGTGAATCGAATCAGCCAGGGCCGCTCAGGGGTTTCCTGGCAGTCAGACCCTTTCCTCTTTCTTGCCCTTTGTTTTTTTTTCCTTTCTAATCTCTAATCTCCCTCTTTTGTTTTCCTGTTTCCCGTCGCAGCATTCAGAGGGCGGCTCTGTCCATCCTGGAGTTCTACTACAGGGACTTCCCGCTCCACAACCCCGCCCTGCTCTCCGCCTCCAAGCACCGCGCCGCCAAGCACCTGGCCGGCCTGAAGGTCTACAACGTGGACGGTGAGTACGGGCGGCCCTCCCGCAGGCTCTTCTTATGCCAGGTGCTGTACGATAGGAAACACCTCATTAATCCCCCCCGAGGAGGAAACGGAGTGCCACCACACGTACAGGACAGACTACGAGTACACACATGCATCTCGCGGCAGTGCAAAGGATGGAGGGTCTGAGTGTGGCCCCTCGTTCTTTTTGTTCCACCGCCAGTGCTTGTCTGCTGCTCGCTGTCTGTTTTCTCCCGCTCTTTCTCTGAGCAGGTTACAGGGTTTGTCTGTTTTTTCCCGCTCTTTCTCTGAGCAGGTTACAGGGTTTGTCTGTTTTTTCCCGCTCTTTCTCTGGGCAGGTTACAGGGTTTGTCTGTTTTTTCCCGCTCTTTCTCTGAGCAGGTTACAGGGTTTGTCTGTTTTTTCCCGCTCTTTCTCTGAGCAGGTTACAGGGTTTGTCTGTTTTCTCCGGTTCACTGTGTTCTTCTCTGTCCTACCTCGTGCTCCCCTACGCAGCGGCTCAAGACAAACTGAGAGCGTACATTCTGGACAGTAAGTAGGAGACCAGAGTCACTCGGCACGGCCCTCTGTGAGGTCGGCCATTGTCACGCCTCGATGCGCAACCTCGGTCTCTGCCTCGGTGTATATACCGCATCCTTGGCGAGCACGCAAGCCCCACGCGCACAAACACACTCTCCAGCCCAAGCGCTGCTTCGCTCTGTTCTAGAAACGCTGCCTCCACCGCACTTGCTCGTGCCCACGCTCACACTTACGCTTGTGCGCACAAATCAACACACACACCCCCACACACAAACGCACGCGTACTCATTCATATAGTTAAAAGTGTTGCCGCTTCCTTCTCCCTCTACTCTGGGCCGGCTGTAGCCTATCAGAGGAGCAGTCTGGGATATGGTGTTCTCTCCGCCTCTCCCATCCCCCCTCGATGAGCGTACAGTAGGGCTTTGGAATTTCAACCCTTCAATAATTCATCACTGCAGAGCTCATTCCTCTAACATACCCCCACATCCCTCCCTTTTTCCTCTCCACCTCCCCCTTATATCTCACCCTCTCTCCCTCCCCCTTATATCTCACCCTCTCTCCACCTCCCCCCTCCTTTATTCTCTCACCCACGCTTCCACCAAACCACCCCACCCCTTTTCTTCCTCTGCATTTATTGTACGACGTTATTTATTAGGCTTGTGGGAAACAAGTGGAGTCCAGCGACATGTATTGTAGGAGCTATAAAACATTGTTAACATTTAATTAGCAAAACACTTTGATGAGTCGTTTTATATTCAAATGAAAGATGGCATGGCTTGTTCTACTACAGAAAATGGAAAATGTGCCCTCTTACCTACTTTTCAGTACACACACACACAGACATAAACACACCCACACACACACACACACACACACACATGCCTACACCGCGACTGATACAAACCGACACGCACTCACAGCCGTAGTGTTGAGAGGAAGATTTATGTGCCGGCGCATACTGGGCCCTTAAGTCACAAACCCAGCCTTGTGAATTATGGTGCCAGCAGATGTCCTTCCATATTCATGTTCCAGAAAAGCCTGGTGTACTTCCATAGAGGGAGCTTAGAGGAGTTTAGCAGATAAATAATGAATTCATTGATTAAACCACAACTCTGCCCTTTGAAGTTCATCAACATGAATATTTTATCACACACACAGAAAGCACATTTGAACATTTAAACAGTGTTGAGTTATAGAGACCCTAGTCCCCCATGGTTCGGCGTGTTACACCGTGGAAAACTCCATGGTTGTAATTCCCCCCACTCCAGTCCAGAACACCACCACCGGCCGAGGTTAACCGGGATGCATTCCCGTCACGCCTCTGCTCTTCCCGTAGGCGCAGGCCCGGGGAACACGGCGGGGAGCCAGGCGGGCAGCCAGACGGGGAGCCAGTCGCGGGCCATGATCGCCGCGGCGGCCCGGCGCCGAGACAGCGCCCACAACGAGCTGTACTACGAGGAGGCCGACCACGACCGACGCGTCCGCAAACGCCGGGCCAGGTGAGACGACCGGGGGCTAAACCGATCTTTAAGGTCAACACGATCACTCCTCGTATACGAATCAAAACAACTTACCAACCATCCCCTCAGCACGAGCAGACGTCATGGTGACCTGACCCAAGTGTCCGTTCACAAAGAAACAGTCAAAAGTTCTATAAACGGGGAAATACAGTACTGTGCATAAGTTTTAGGCAGGGGATGCTGTTTTGAAGGCGAAACATGGTCACACCAAATGTTGTTTTGATACAGATTTGCTTCTCCCTCACTTAGTATTTTATGAATTGATAAAAAAAATAAACAATTAACATTTATATTACTGTGTGTTTTTTTTCTTCTAACTTTAAAGACTTCACACCTGCCTAAAACTTTTGCACAGTACTGTATATTTTGGGGTCTGTGTGTAAGCAAGTAGGATATATGCCCAGTACATTTGTCGTTATTAGGGATGATGTTGCTCTTTATAGACAGTGGGTAGAGTGTTATAACAGGAAGGGACACTGGCCAGGTTCAAAGAGATGGAGGTCATGGGGAAATTGAGGTGGTGTTACGCTGTAGTTGAACGTGCTGGTCGCG
>JAPMUY010000959.1:0-7500 GCA_026901105.3 Galaxias olidus
AACCTGACATTATAGAAATATATAAATCGGGCTGCTCTGAAGCTACTGCCTGTGATTGTACCGCGCGTGGGTTAAGAGTCCATCTCCTCATGCAAATGATTGTGGAGGTTGAGAGTCACGCTGACATCCCTAGTACCCTTGCTGCTATCACCAGCCTCTCCTATCTCCCCTTGTATCGGGGCCCGCACAATTACCATGCATTGACATTCAGGCTCCGTCTCAGCAGCCTTAAAGGAAAGGGCTAGTGGGATTCACTAAAGCCATGGGGCTCAGCCCTGTTCAGCCGCGCTCTCACACACACACACACACACACACACACACACACACACACACACACACACACACACACACACACACACACACAGTCACAGCAAAATACATTGGAGCCATGACATTTTGTGACATTTTGCTTAGGTAGAACACGCAATTCGAATGGATTGTGTAGATTTTTGGTCACTAATCTACAAAGTCTCAAAGTGGGGAATTACGGTTAAAAATGTGCTTTCATGTTGCACTCAATTTTCAAACAAAACACAACCTACCTCTGACACTTCATTTATGAAATTCATAAATGTCCCTCTCAATTACAAATGTAGTTCACACTGATGACAAATCTCATCATAATATATCAACCAAGATTCTATACACTGTATCTAGATTCTGGAAACCTTTCTGATTGTTGTGCTTTGACAAAATCTACAATAAATGTTGTACACTAATGTACTAATGTACACTAATTTCACACATTTATATATTGTTATTCTGTAAAAAATAAATCACAATAATAATCTATGAATTGTGTCAGGGAGCTAATATATTCTTGCGACAACCGTACAAAAGGAACATGTTTGTCCACACATGTGCCCACATATCAAGAATCAACATGCACACGCACACACACACACACACACACACACACACACACACACACACACACACACACACACACACACACACACACACACACACACACACACACACACACACACACAAATAAATGTCTCTCATCTTCCTTTGCTTGCCAGAGGGGAGTGAGGAGTAGCAGGAAACACCTTGACGGTGAGCGTGGGAATCAGCTCCTGTAGCGACCCATTAATCCAGCTAGGGTGCCTGGAAGGGCCGAGTGTGTGTGTGTGTGTGTGTGTGTGTGTGTGTGTACCTGTGCGCTGTACGTGATGGCCTCAGCCTGTTTGTCCGTCAGGTCTGCTAGCGTGTTGGTTAACTCCTTCTCACACGGGTCGTGTAAACCTGGACCGCCTGTAGCACAAACCCAGCACACACACAGTGTTACACACACACACACACACACACACACACACACACACACACACACACACACACACACACACACACACACACACACACACACACACACACACCCTGCACCCAACCCCCTGCTCCCTTTCTCCATGGTTTTCATAAAATTCTTTCCCTGCCCTCTCCATCCCTTCCTCTTCAGAGCCTGGTCCCTCCATGCCTGACGCGGGACCCTCCATGACTCCACAAAGATGGATACAAAACTCCTTCTCCATCTTCTTTTCTCTCTCCTCTTCCTCCGTCTACTCATCCCTCCGTTCTTCCCCCGCTCTGCTATCCACGTCCCCAGCTCTCTCTCTCTCTCTCTCTCTCTCTCTCTCTCTCTCTCTCTCTCTCTCTCTCTCTCTCTCTCTCTCTCTCTCTGTCTCTGTCTCTCTCTCTCTGTCTCTGTCTCTGTCTCTGTCTCTGTCTCTGTCTCTGTCTCTCTGTCTCTCTGTCTCTCTGTCTCTCTGTCTCTCTGTCTCTCAGTCTCTCTGTCCAGCGTACCTGGCAGCAGTATCCCTGAGGCCAGACACTCCATGACTCTACGGAGAGCCTCTCCCGCCCCCAGCGGTCTGTTACAGGTGGCGATGGCCTTCTCACAGATCAGCTCCAGGGGCTATGGAACACACACGAACACACACGAACACACACGAACACACACGAACACACACACACACACACACACAAAAAGGGAGGCTTTTATTTAGCTGCATTTCAATAAAAACCATTAACACCCTGTAAATCATCTGGAAATGAACATACACCGATAGAGAGAGTTAGGGAGAAAGAGGGAGAAACAGAGCGTGCTGCTAATTGAGAGAGAGAGAGAGAGAGAGAGAGAGAGATGAAGAGACAGCCAGAGAGAGAGAGAGAGAGAAAGAGAGAGAGAGAGATAGAGAGAGAGGCAGACTCACCCATCCTTTGAGCGGCTGCCAGACGGGGTGCCTGTTACACCTGTCCCTGAGGATTCTGAGGACGATGACGCAGGACTTGAGGCCGTTCACCCTGGAGGAGAGAGAGCAGCAGTCAGAGACACACAGAGAGACACAGAGACAAACAGAGACACAGAGACACATAGAGACAGAGACTCAGAGACACAGAGACACAGAGACAAACAGAAACAGAGAGACATGGAGACAGAGAGACTCATAGAGACAGAGAGACAGAAAGAGAGAGAGAGACATTGAGCCATAGAGACACAGAGACATAGAGAGAGAGACATTGAGCCATAGAGACACAGAGACATAGAGAGAGACATTGAGCCATAGAGACACAGAGACAGAGAGAGACATTGAGCCATAGAGACACAGAGACATAGAGAGAGAGACATTGAGCCATAGAGACACAGAGACATAGAGAGAGAGACATTGAGCCATAGAGACACAGAGACATAGAGAGAGAGATATTGAGCCATAGAGACACAGAGACATAGAGAGAGAGACATTGAGCCATAGAGACACAGAGACATAGAGAGAGAGACATTGAGCCATAGAGACACAGAGACATAGAGAGAGAGACATTGATCCATAGAGACACAGAGACATAGAGAGAGAGACATTGATCCATAGAGACACAGAGACATAGAGAGAGAGACATTGAGCCATAGAGACACAGAGACATAGAGAGAGAGACATTGATCCATAGAGACACAGAGACATAGAGAGAGAGACATTGATCCATAGAGACACAGAGACATAGAGAGAGAGACATTGATCCATAGAGACACAGAGACATAGAGAGAGAGACATTGAGCCATAGAGACACACAGAGACATAGAGAGAGAGACATTGAGCCATAGAGACACAGAGACATAGAGAGAGAGAGAGAGAGACATAGAGAGAGAGAGAGAGAGAGAGAGACAGAGAGAGAGAGAGAGAGAGAGAGAGATAGAGACACAGAGACAGAGAGAGAGAGACATTGAGCCATAGAGACACAGAGACATAGAGAGAGAGACATTGAGCCATAGAGACACAGAGACAGAGAGAGAGAGACATTGAGCCATAGAGACACAGAGACATAGAGAGAGAGACATTGAGCCATAGAGACACAGAGACATAGAGAGAGAGACATTGATCCATAGAGACACAGAGACATAGAGAGAGAGACATTGATCCATAGAGACACAGAGACATAGAGAGAGAGACATTGATCCATAGAGACACAGAGACATAGAGAGAGAGACATTGAGCCATAGAGACACAGAGACATAGAGAGAGAGACATTGATCCATAGAGACACAGAGACAGAGGGAGAGAGACATTGAGCCATAGAGACACAGAGACATAGAGAGAGAGACATTGAGCCATAGATACACAGAGACATAGAGAGAGAGAAATTGAGCCATAGAGACACAGAGACATAGAGAGAGAGACATTGAGCCATAGAGACACAGAGACAGAGAGAGAGAGACATTGAGCCATAGAGACACAGAGACATAGAGAGAGAGACATTGAGCCATAGAGACACAGAGACAGAGAGAGAGAGACATTGAGCCATAGAGACACAGAGACATAGAGAGAGAGACATTGAGCCATAGAGACACAGAGACAGAGAGAGAGAGACATTGAGCCATAGAGACACAGAGACATAGAGAGAGAGACATTGAGCCATAGAGACACAGAGACATAGAGAGAGAGACATTGAGCCATAGAGACACAGAGACATAGAGAGAGAGACATTGAGCCATAGAGACACAGAGACAGAGGGTAGCACCACCAGGCTTGGTACTCCTGCTACACACACAGCGACAGACTCTGGCCCACTGCAGAGCTCCCAGCCCGGCCAGCACACTGTTCAGTGAGGGCAGCGCCCGGGGCCAGCTAGCTGTGGTAATCATCAGCACTGGGGCCCGCTAGCTGTGGTCATCATCAGCACTGGGGCCAGCTAGCTGTGGTAATCATCAGCACTGGGGCCTGCTAGCTGTGGTCATCATCAGCACTGGGGCCCGCTAGCTGTGGTCATCATCAGCACTGGGGCCCGCTAGCTGTGGTCATCATCAGCACTGGGGCCTGCTAGCTGTGGTCATCATCAGCACTGGGGCCCGCTAGCTGTGGTCATCATCAGCACTGGGGCCTGCTAGCTGTGGTAATCATCAGCGCTAGGCACGCCAAAGGTAAGCTTTACACGAAGACCACCAATAGAGAACTGGGACACTATGTGGCGGGGCTCCGCCGCTCATAATTGGTCAGTAGGAAATGACTGGATAGAGGAAGGGGGGAGGAAGGGGGGGAGGGGAAGAGGGTTTCACAGGGAGGCATTGACATACATAGCAGGCAGGTCAGGTCGCTCATAAATAGCCAAAAGAAAAAGAAACAAAAGTCAAACCATTGCTTTTGTGGCCTTACGATGCGCCTTCACGCTCAATCTCTTTTCACCATGTATATCAGAAGGCCCGTATACATTTGTGCCGCGTAAAGAAATTGATTGAGAGAGACCGAGGGATGACGTGATTTATGATTTTTTCTCCCCCCCCACATAAATTTAGGTAAACTACATGGATTGGTCAATTTATGCTTTTAGCCAATGGAGCGGCGCTACTCCCGGAGCTGCCGCGATGCCCGCTGCCACACGGAGTCCCCCATAAGGCCCGGTGCCACACGGAGTCCCCCATAAGGCCCGCTGCCACACGGAGTCCCCCATAAGGCCCGCTGCCACACGGAGTCCCCCATAAGGCCCGGTGCAGGCGGAGTCTCCCATAAGGCCCGGTGCAGGCGGATGCAGCGGGGCGCTAAACAAGGGGCCGCATGGCCTTTTTTTCTGGCGTGTCGTCGCAAGGCCACAAGAAGCGGCCCGAGGCTCGCTAGGCAGGCAGGAAGGAAGTGAGTGGGCGCCGACCTGGAACCACTTGGCGTGTCGCAGCGCTGCCAGGGCCGCCAGACATCTGGGCCTGTCCAGCACGCCCGCCTCCGCCTCCTCTCTCTGCTCAGCCCCCAACACTGGCACAACAAAACAACAAGGGGAGGGGGGGGGGGTTTATCGTAACGTAAAACACACACACACACACACACACACACACACACACATACGGGTGTTCCCCATATGCACACACACACGCGCACGCACACACACGCAGGCGCCCAGGACGCGTACACACAGAAGGGGCGCATTCCGTTTCGTAAATCCGTGAGCTCTTTGGTTCCTGGTTTTCTCGCTCGCTCCCCTCGGCAGATGTGACAGAGCTGGGGGGTTGGCAGCTCTCTTCCTGGTTTGGGCACACTCTGTCCGCTCTCTGTCAGCTCTGCGGAGGGGAGCGAGCCAGGGAACCAGGGTGGGAGTCATCTTATGGAATAGAGAGTACCCACACATACATCAGGCTCAACAGCAAATACTTGAGGTGCAATGGATTCGGCTTGCTGGGTGTGACAGGATGGGCAGGGTCCGGCACGGTGGCCATAGATTGCAATGGATCCGTTGTGCAGGGTGTGATAACCAAGCCTCACCTCAAGTATTTGAAAAAGACCATTTTGGACTCAGGTCTGCCCCAGACGTGAGGTCAAAGTCAGAGCTGTTTTCTTTTAAGGACTTAGGGCGCGCCTGATGTCACCGGCTCATTTAGGCAATGGAATGGGTAGCAATCCCCGCCCGTCAAAGAGTGAGCGGCGCTAAACCAAGCGCGCCCAGAGTCAAACTGAGAAAAAAGAAAACCCTGAGGTAACTTGACCCAGTCTGACACACACACAACAGAGGGATGTCAGGCAGGAGTCAGTCAGAGCATTGTGATTGGTTGAGGGGGAGCATTCTGATGACCTGCTTTACCGTTAGGCGCGTTTGATTTCAACCGCTCCACCCCCCCGGGAAGGGCAGAGTTTGTTTGGTTGAAACGACCACCTGGCTGGGCCTTTTCACAGGCACAAACTCCACTCTCCGGAGGGGCGAGGCGAGCTCAAATCAAGCACATCTCGGGTGGAACGTTATGAGTGTCGTTAAAACATGATTCAGACCCTTTCCATGTCAAGCTTAGAGACTTCCTGGAGACGTGAAACACTCTGTTCCCGGGAGAGGACGGAGATGGAGGGATGGGGCTGCAACGTGATGTCACACACGGCTGCATGATGGAGAGACTCTGTTTGGCCCTGAACTCTGCTGGTCTCAATCAGGATGTGAGTCTTTCTTTCTCCGCTCAGAGTTATATTGCTGCCATATTTGTCTGCATGATGTGTGTGTGTGTGTTTGTGTGATTTTTTATGACGGTGTGTCGGTTGGCCTTTGTGAGTGGTCCCAGCTGCGGCTCCAGATGATTATTACTCTCCTCTCTTTGTTCCCTTCCTCCATATCTCTACCCCGCTCCCTCTCTTTCTCGTCCTTCCTCTCACCGTTCCTCTTACCCGTCCTCCATCTGTTTCACGATATCTTTTTTCAGCTTTTCTTTTCACCCCCTGGATTTCTCTCTGCTGTCAGACCACTTTCCTCTCTGAGCTCCAGCTGAGCTCAATGGAGGGCTTTTAACCAGCCCCTCACACACACACACACACACACACACACACACACACACACACACACACACACACACACACACACACACACACACACACACACACACACACACACACACACACACACACACACACACACACACACACACACACACACAGTTCCCTACAATAGCAACTATTCTAGAGCTTAGTTTAGCTTATCTTGTGAAAAAGTACTCCTTTAAAAGGCTAATTGATTATCAATGACATTACAGGGCTACATTATGAGAGCAATGTATTGATCAGTGGACATCAGATAAGAGGGTCGGTATTGACCAATCCATCAAGGAGGGAGCACTTATTGGAACATTCTGCATGCTAAGGGATTCATCAAGCTCTGTCCCTGAGTGTGTGTATCCCTGTGCGAGCGTGCGCGCTTGTCCATGCACATGTTATGAAACCCATGTGTGTATTAGTCTGTTTTCACTACAGCGTGTATACTTATCTATGTGTTCTCCGTTTCCTTATATCCGGATTCTCCCGTGTGGGGAAGAAGAGGAGTGTGCCTGTGTAATTGGGTGTGTTTACGGATGGGTGCGTGTGTATCCAGGGTTCTCCGTGTTGATCCTCCCTCTGGGCAGCAGAGTGGACGGGGCCGAGGACACGCCCATTCCTCACTCCGACGGGGGGGGGGGGGGGGACCTTGACCCGGCAGACAGGATATACGGCGGCTCGTTCCAGAGGGTGATGTACGGCTCCCCTCCACGCCCCCATCCCTCATCCCGCTGTC
>JAPMUY010000959.1:12500-16467 GCA_026901105.3 Galaxias olidus
TCCTCCTCTGTGCTTTCTGCTAATTGTCTGTCGGCCTGGTTTGGGGCGGCCCCGTTGCTCTCGTCCATCCAATCGGAGACGTGTTTGAGGGCACACTCCACGGTGGAGACCAGCGATTGGACGGCCTCCAGCTCATGGGACGAGGGGTAGATGGTGGAGTGCTTGGCCATGACGTGGCGGTCATCATTGCCAAAGGAGCGGAAGGACCTCTGAGAGAGAGAGAGAGAGAACAAAAGAAAGATAGAACGACAGATGGGAGGAAAGGAGAGATGATGAGGGAAACGAGTCCCATTTTCAGTCTCCCAAACACACACGAGCACAGAGTTTAGCCCCCTCGCTCTGCTCGCTGCAGGGCCACCCCTGGAATTAGTCCTCAGCAACACATTACACTTTAATCAATCAAACTCACCTCTGCTTCCCCTGAACACCAATCTGATGCACACACACACACACACACACACACACACACACACACACACACACACACACACACACACACACACACACACGCCACTACACTTCGCCACCCTCTGTCAAACTGAATTTTTACCATGAAGAGAGCACAGAGCGACGCAGGCTGCATAAAAACGTCGACACTTTGATTCGGTGTGTGTGTGCGTGTTTGGTGAAGGAGGGGGAGGGAGACTGCAGTAGCTGTTGGCCTCACGCAGAGGGGACATGTATCTTCTTTATGGGAGAGGAATCCATTTCAACACAGTGACAGCTTCCATCGAATAACACACGCACACACACACACACACGCATAACACACACACACGCGCACACACACACACACACACACACACACACACACACACACACACACACACACACACACACACACACACACACACACACACACACACACACACACACACACACACACACACACACACGCATGCACTCGATCAAGAATTCATCCCAGCACCTGCCCTCCTGTCTTAATCTAATCAAGCCTCCGCCCCTGTCCCAGCCCCTATGTCAACCTGGCCCCCAGCCCTCCACCCTGGTCTGACACACCCATCTGCTGTTAGGGGGGAGAGGGGGGAGAGGGGGAGGGGGGCACATGACTATCCTCAGCCACTGTCATCTACTACCCTTGTGCAGTACCAAATCCTTTCACATACCGTGGCCGTTTCGGTTAGCCGTGTGTGTGTGTGTGTGTGTGTGTGTGTGTGTGTGTGTGTCTCGTCTGTTTTTGAAGTGGTTGAAAGATTTGTCTTGTCTCCACCTGCTTCAATCGACTCCCACAAGCAACCTGACTGATGTATGCTCTTCGTGGAAGGGATTAACTTCATAAATGAGAGACAAATTCCAAGGCCGCCCACTATCCAGACAGCCACGTCATGTCAGTGCCTGAATCACGCTCCAGACTGAACAGGGTGGGTTTGGGCTGGCTGCTCGTGTAGCTGAACATTCTGCTGAAACCTGAACAAGTAGCAGAGTTAGCCTGGCCTTGTTCTTATCTCCCCGGCACGTGTTGGTCTTTCTCCCTCTCCAACGCACGCACACACACACACACACAGACACACACACTCAGACACACACACACACACACACACACACACACACACACACACACACACACACACACACACACACACACACACTCACACACACTCACTCATACACTCGTGCGAGCGGAGCAGGTGACCTTTGGTAGAGTATTATGGATCACACAGCTTGAGCGCGACCATCAATCTCTCTGCAATCCCCGGCCCAACACTAGAAAACCATTACAAGCTAACACACACGCACGCAGTCCCACCTCACACACACGGGGGCACACACACACACACACACACACACACACACACACACACACACACACACACACACACACACACACACACACACACAGACACGCAACTCATCTTGTTCCTGCGATGTCCTAATTTGCCTGTTGACATTCTCCAACATGCACACGGAGCAGAGGCAGTTGGACAGGCCGACACTGGTATCCCACTAATGAGGGCCGTATTCTGGCTTTAATGATGATGAAACGCCACCGGGGCAAATGAAGCCGTTCTATTCTGGAGGCCCGTCTCCCTGCGAGCTGACTGGGGGTCAGTGTACTTTAGCGGTGGCTTCTGGTCGGGGAATAGAGCGCAGTGTCCTTTCATATGGCTGCTATGGTTTTCAGCGGGGGGGGCCGTACAGTGCCAGCGTTTGTGTGTTATCCCACCACGTGTCTGCCTTTGTCCGTTTCTGACTGGGTATGTATGCTTCAGTGTGTCTGTGAGTGTGTGTGTCTTTGTGTGTGTGTGTGTGTGTGTGTGGTGTTTAACAAGCCAGCAGTAGTAAACTTTATGATGCGGTGCTAATGGGAGCTTCCCTAACCGTAAACCATCATAAGAGAGAGAGTGATAGAGAGACACATACATAATGCATGTAGAGAGAGAGAGCTAGAGAGAGAGAGAGTGAGAGACAGAGAGAGAGAGATAGAGAGATAGATACATAATGCATGTAGAGAGAGAGCTAGAGAGAGAGAGAGTGAGAGACAGAGAGAGAGAGATAGAGAGATAGATACATAATGCATGTAGAGAGAGAGAGCTAGAGACATAATGTAGAGAGATAGAGAGACAGAGAGAGAGAGACAGAGAGAGAGAGAGAGAGAGAGGGATATATAATGCAGATAGAGAGTGAAATAATATAGGGAGAGAGAGAGGGAGGGAGGGAGGGAGGGAGGGAGGGGAGGGGAGAGATATGATTGTGTGTCCTCCTGAGCAGCCTGTGACTCCCCTACACCGTAAATCAGCCAGGTTAGAGCTGCCAGAACAGACCACACATCTGCTGCAGCAGAGCAGAGAGAGACCAGGAGACAGAGAGACTACAGAGCAGAGAGAGACTACAGAGCAGAGAGAGACCAGGAGACAGAGAGACTACAGAGCGGAGAGAGACCACGAGACAGAGAGACTACAGAGCAGAGAGAGACCAGGAGACAGAGAGACTACAGAGCAGAGAGAGACCAGGAGACAGAGAGACTACAGAGCAGAGAGAGACCAGGAGACAGAGAGACTACAGAGCAGAGAGAGACCAGGAGACAGAGAGACTACAGAGCAGAGAGAGACCAGGAGACAGAGAGACTACAGAGCAGAGAGAGACCAGCAGACATAGATACTACAGAGCAGAGAGAGACCAGGAGACAGAGAGACTACAGAGCAGAGAGAGAGACCACGAGACAGAGAGACTACAGAGCAGAGAGAGACCAGGAGACAGAGAGACTACAGAGCGGAGAGAGACCACGAGACAGAGAGACTACAGAGCAGAGAGAGACCAGGAGACAGAGAGACTACAGAGCAGAGAGAGACCACGAGACAGAGAGACTACAGAGCAGAGAGAGACCAGGAGACAGAGAGACTACAGAGCAGAGAGAGAGACCAGCAGACATAGAGACTACAGAGCAGAGAGAGACCAGGAGACAGAGAGACTACAGAGCAGAGAGAGACCAGGAGACAGAGAGACTACAGAGCAGAGAGAGACCAGGAGACAGAGAGACTACAGAGCAGAGAGAGAGACCAGGAGACAGAGAGACTACAGAGCAGAGAGAGAGACCAGGACTCTAAGTGATCCCCCATGCCTGACAGCCTGTCCTTGCTCGAGGCTTCATGGGAAGGTCACATGGGAGGGAACTCATTTCGAGAAGTCAGGCACGGCCCACACATCCAGGGAACACACACTCATCGGACACACACACTTCCTGATGTGAGGGACGTGAGGGGGTTCTGTGAGAGCAGTGACACCACTGTGCTGCTGTGACCCGGCCTGTCCTCATCCTAATAAGAAAACACTCACACACACAGGCACACACACACACACGCACATACACGCATGCATGCACGCACACACACGCATGCACACACACGCAAGCACACACACACACGCACACACACACGTCAAAGAGGCTGACAGCTCGCGGCCCGCCTTTATGGGGTTCCATTAATGCCAAAACTTTGCAACTGGCTTT
>JAPMUY010000960.1:0-16451 GCA_026901105.3 Galaxias olidus
AAATGTAGTATTATTTTATTTTATTTTATTTTTTAATATCTGGCCGTGCCGAGAGCAGATATGGAGGGGGGTGGCTCTGATACGTCATTGCTCACCGTTAAGCCTTCTGGAGGTGTTGTGGGCTTAAATTAACGAAACATCTGGGATGGAGGGTGCCCACTTAATAACCCCAATGACGTATCTGCTCTCAACCCAAGTCCATTCTAAAATATTGTCTTTTGAAGTGCTCATCTTGGAATATGGCATAATGGATGTTATAACATCCTATGCTGTGTATATTGAAATGTTGAGAGTTGTATATGTGTAGACAAATCTGTGAATGCGTGCATAGATCTGTAAATGTGTAGACAAATCTGTAAATACGTACGTGGATATTAATGGCTAAAAGTCTTAAGTATTTTGCTGCAAGAGCTTAAAATACAGACAAGCATAAATTACAACTCACGCGGGCCTCTCAATTGGATGTGTATTTACACGTGACTTTTGCTACACTTCTGCCGTGGCAGAGATCTGCATTCTCAAGATCTGTGCGTGTGCAGCAATTTGTCTGTGTCGAGATTCGTCTGTGTGACAGAGATCCGTCCTTGTGGCGATTCGTCTGTGTCTCAGTAGAAGTTTCTGTGACTCCCAAAGTACACTTCGACATGTAACATCCAATCAACGCGTTTATAATAATGTCACATGAGCCGGAAAATAAGCTTTGAACAAGGCTACATCTTAAACTAGGCTATAGAATATAGGCTACGTTAGTCGTTACATTTGCCGAGGCTGTAATTTAATGGTATCTGGTGTTGCTGTTTCGCTCCCAAGTTATTTTCTCTTAGATATTCTACGTAACTAATTCCATTAGTAATGGGTATTCAGTTAGTTTACATTCTGAAACAGAACTTTCAAATGATTTATTGCATTCATATGGAAGCCCTGAACTGCCATACATTCATATGCAATATGCAATATCAATTAATCCATTGCTTACACTGGGAGCTACTAATAACTATTGCTCCCTGGGTGATACAATACAGCGTAACGTGACCGCGGACTGATTGACCGGTCCATTTTAGCCGTCAGAATTTTAAACTTTGATTGGATGTAGTGTGTCGAAGAGCACAGCCATATAAGAAAGGCAAATAAAGGTTTACGCCGGGCAGTTTCACAACCAGACCAAAATGCGAACGAACCCCCATAAATATCCGTCCATAGACGTTGACGAACTGAATAAAATTATTATTTAGCTTAAGAGATGGTTTTGTGAAGTTACATTTAAACGTCACATTAAGATATCATGCCATATGCTACACTAGGCCTACTGATTATACAATGTAATTATTTGCATTATAGGCTACTTATGCATTATCAAAAGCTGTTGCAGTCTAGTTACTATAGACTACTTCAGTATTGGTTTTACTGTAGACTGTGCAGTGCTAGGTTAGGCCCTATAATTTTTGTTAATTCTGATATAAATAATCATATAGCCCCTCAGGCTTACAGTAGAATCATACGCACTTCTGATGAAAAAGACACGTTTTGTGTGAACCAAAATATGTTCATTAAAATAACTTTCGCCATGCCAATATAAAATGGCCAGTTGTGCCCCTCACAACTCTTCTACAATTTCTTTAGTATTTGTCTATCAAATTTCTCTTGGTCACTTATTAAAAAGCAAGGAAAGTTGGATAGTTTACCTACCTTAGCTAAATTAATACTGCGTTCAAGAGCAATAACTTAAAACGTTAACATCACTAGAAATATTGCAACAAATTGCAAAATAATTGACCATTAGCATATCGTTCAAGTTTCATACTTCTCTACTGAGACACACCTACGAACATCGACACACAGACGAATCGCCACACGAACGGATCTCTGTCACACAGACGAATCTCGACACAGACAAATCGCTACACACGCACGGATCTCGAGAATGCAGATCTCTGCAACGGCAGAAGTGTAGCAAAAGTCACGTGTAAAAACACATCCAATTGAGAAGCCCGCGTGAGTTGTAATTTATGCTTGTCTGTATTTTCAGCTCTTGCAGCAAAATACTTAAGACTTTTAGCCATTAATATCCACGTACGTATTTACAGATTTGTCTACAGATTTACAGATCTATGTACGCATTCACAGGTTTGTCTAGACATATACAACTCTCAATACACTTGCAAATCTGAATACAGACGGATATTTTTTATACACTTACAAACCTGATTACGCACGCATGGATTGAGATACAGATACACAACTCTCCACACACATTTGCAAATATATTTGCTACAATAACGACCCCATAAACACCGCCGACGTTGTGTGTGTGTGTGTGTGGCTGTGTAGACCTAATAAAGGGCATAGGTTTGATTTGGAAAGTGGTGAGGACATAAATTGGGCAGGGAGGTAGCCTATATACCCCAGAACATTTAGGAATTGTTCATCGTATTTCCAGAAAATTCTACACAATATACTTAAATGATTTAAAAAATAAGACCTATATCTCCCTTTTTTTCCCCGTAATGCTAATCCAGACTGTTGAATTATGAGGAAATATTGCAGGGGTTTCAATCAGTCATCAGAAAAGAATTAATTGTAATGTTAACTAGAGTAACCTTAGGCTGTAGCCACACAGATGGGATTTTGCCAACAGCTGTAATGCCAACAGGAGAAGAACAAGAACAATTGTTATCCAAGTCATAAGTAACATTAATAGCATAAATCACCCTACAGCACACATCACACATTAGGTTTGCTATAGTTATCTATGTTATCTGTTAATGTTAGCTAAGTAAGCTGTACATTTAACTACTTTTTTTTTTACAGCGCTAAAGTTACCAAGACTACAACAATTCCTGGTCTTTATACACAGAACAGCTAACTGTGTCTTTCATATCACTGAACAATCAACGTTACGTGTTAAATTTGATACCAATACAATAACGATCCGATCACTAAAGGCTGTGCACCTGTGGCTACGACAGACAGCCTGCTCCAGCAAGCTCTCTCCTCTGTCCAAGCACTGAAATACATCAAAAATTCACCCCAGCAATCACATCGCTGCATGTTTAGGTGGGACCAAAGCGAACAAATACCAATAGAAACAATTTCTCATCCAGTTGTAACATGAGGGATTTAACCCTTTGCAGAGCCGATGGAAATTATGTTTTATTTAAAACACATGCAATTTATAGCCTATGAAAATCTGAAAAGTGGTAAGGACATGTTCCCACTATCCCTACTATAAATTACGCCCATGGGCCATATTATGTCTGTGCCGCTTTGCTCGTGACTTGTAATATGCGGTGCATCTCTAGTATTTACTTAAATATGTTATGACGTAGATCAAAACGTGAAAATCTCTTAAGCTTCTTAACCACAGACCTTATTTCAGACATCAAACAAAGAACCCATTCACAAAGTCCATTGAATTCGAGGCAGGGGAAGTGCAAAAATGCAAAAAGTATAAAAAATCTAAATAATTAATTGCCTGCTGACTTCCTGGTCTTTGACTCCACGTTTGACTGCTGACTTTGAACTGTTGAAGTAAAGAACCTCTGCACTTGTATCCAGACTAAATTAATTCCTTACAGTCATCACATCATGAATGTCATAACAGTTTGCTTTCATCAGGCAAATATTTTCTAGATCTACCCAGGTAGCTACAATTTCATTAAGGGATCTGTATTCCTTTGTGTAGCAATCAATAGACTACTACTGTAAATTTTCTTATCGATTTGAATTTAAATCAACTTGCACAGAACGCATTGGCTATGCAAACTAAGGGCATGCGAGTTTACCAAATTGATCAAATTAGTTATCTCTGGCGTTTATCTAGAGCTGTAGAATTGTTTCTGACCGCTTCCAAAACGCTTCCTAAAAATTACAAAAAAGAAGTAAATGAAGCTGTTGCCCTCCTACTCTCTCCATGGGCAAGGCTTTACATGAGCACTGGAGACATTAAATGAAAATCTAAGCTAATGCTGACAAGAGACAAAGAAAAACCAATAGAAGATAGAACAGCACAGACATGGACTGACTGCCTCAGCACATCTCTATGACTATGTGCTGTGCTGAACAACAAAACGTGCTGAAAGACCCCATGTGTATCATCTGTGATTAAATGTCTAATCACTTAGATGAATAATGGTTTATTCCACACAGAGACCTAGCGGGGTACTCACTCCCCTGGCTCAAATAAACAAGGGCAGTAAGCGATTTATGAAGTTATGCAAGCCCCATGTGGGTGAGCATGGGCACACAAACATATCCCTACCATGATCCTTTGTCTGTACCAGAGATGAATCGTTAGTCCTAATCAGAGAGCATTTTTAACCCTCATCCAGCTCAGTAGGTCAGCGTGACGTACATATCTCACATTACACAGACCCACACACACACTCAAGAGAGCAAGTCAGGGTACCATCCAGTACATACCTCTTAATGGTGGATGTCAGTGTATTTACTGGGTTCCATCCCATGCACTCCAGCTGAGATGCCACTTGGTATACATTATTGCAAGGGGGCAATTTTCATCATGAAATAAAATTGTATTGATTTAACCACGAAAAGCAAGCAGGCTAACTAACCGCTGTATGTGATTTGTTCTGTCTAGTAGCCTAGGCGTAATATGTTTTTGGGTAAGCCTTGGAAAAAGTGGACGGGCCTGAACATTATTATTTCTTTAAATAGATTTAAGAAAACAGTCCTCAATGCAACTCCATGGCATCAGTTAACTAAAGCTACTACTATCAAACTAACACAACACATTACGTGTAACTCCAGTTAATCTTAAACTTAATCTTAAACGTGTACTGACTTAGAATAATTCTAAACATTGGGTATTTCAGGTGTCCAATTGGTCCAAATCAAGCGGATTCTATTGAACAAGTCACTAGTCATTTGGATTGATTTAACTTATTTTAGTAATAGCCTACTTTATTTAACCTTGCGTGTTGTAGTTTCAACTCCTTAGTCAAGGTCAACTATGCATATGCCTCTTAAATGATCTTTCATAAACACGGAATATTAACCAATAGCGTTTCAGAGACAACAGGAATGTGGACCAAATTATAAGAAAGTTTAAAGCTAACGGGCGCAGACGGCAGGAGGAACGGCGGGGATACATCCCACCCCCAGTTTCAAAGAGACGCCAATCTGTCCTCCCCACTTTTGAAAAGGAAATAAAAAATAAACTTCCAAACACCTTCATCCGCCTTATCTTTGAGTGAAGTCATATTAGATCATTCCGATGTGCCCTCCTATGGGCTACGTCTCCGAGGAGACCAATTCAGGCATGCATTTTCAAATTGGAAATTGACCAACTCCAGGACTGTGCCAGTGCCTCGGCCAGGGCACTGACGGGGGGACTAGCCCTAACATGTTTTTATGGTGGTGGGAGGAAACCGGA
This sequence comes from Galaxias olidus, assembly GCA_026901105.3. Classification (NCBI taxonomy): domain Eukaryota; kingdom Metazoa; phylum Chordata; class Actinopteri; order Galaxiiformes; family Galaxiidae; genus Galaxias; species Galaxias olidus. The sequence continues at coordinate 5,393 of JAPMUY010000960.1, forward strand.
GCACCTGGGCTGAAACCCATACAAACACGGGGAGTACATGCAAACTCCACACAGAAAGAACCTAGATCGGCGAGGGTTCGAACCCAGGACCTCCTAGCTGTGAAGCTTCAGTGCTAAACACCGAGGCACTGTATTGCCCATATAAGTGATCTAGCATTGGTGCTTAGATCAGGGTGTAATAACTAGTTAAGTTAATGAGGTGCACGTTTGTGTGCTACTCACCAACTATTGGAGTCAGGAGTAACGTTAGCTTTGTGTGTGTGTGTAGCTTTTTCAGTCATGGTTGTTTCAGTGTGAGAGAGAGAGAGCGTTTGTTCAAGAGTCTAGCCTTTGCTAATAGAACATATTGCAATAGTAAGGGAGTGTCTTGATTTAGCTTAATTCCAAATGTTGTGTAATAATTTCATAATTGTTCCTAGTTGTAGCTTTGTCACTTGGGTATAGTGGTGGATGAAGTACACAAATCCTGTACTTGAGTGAAAGTACAGATACCCTTGCTAAATATTACTCCACTAAAAGTATAAGCCTTACTGTGTCATAATATCTATTAGAAACCGATATTTAGAAGAGATTTGGGTCGTGGGCTGATAGGGTTTCCATGTGGGCACTTTTCTTCCTGGACGTTTCATTGAAATGAGCCCATGACATCTCCGGTAGGCTCAAAGCTGATCTTAGATGCCTCAGAGCCAGCCCCCTGTATTTCTGCTCTTGGTATTTTCAGATAAGTCATTAAAGTGTGTGATATCTCTATACTACTCCTGCATTCTTGGTATACACACTCTACAGGCAAGCTTACCCATAGCTTGTGTTTTGAGGTGAACCATCTTTTCCTATTCTATTCTTGCTGGCACTCCTAACCCGGTCCACTAAGTGGGAAACTTACATCCACTCTTATCCAACTCTAACCGGTTCATAGTCTATTCATGCTGGCACCCTAAATCTGGCATAGCAGTGAACTTACCTCGGTTTGCAATTCCTTGCCGTAGACCAAGACATAGTTTGGTAATTGATATTTCCTCAAACAATTTCCAGAGGAAAAAACATTGTTCTTCACCATCACTGTTTTATTATACTTTAACCAGGAAAGATCCCATTGATTAAAAATCTATTTCGCAAGGGTTTTCTTGGCCAAGATAGGCACCAACACAGAATAAAAACAAGTGATTACAAAACAGACGCAAAAAACACTACAATAAGTAACACTGCCAATTGCTGTTCTGTATCAACAACTTATTTGTTATAACAGGGTTTATTTCGTTCATATGCCTATTCCAAAGCTTCTTCTCAAATTATCATTAACTAAACAAGATATAAAGTTTGCTGTGATTTAGACCAGAGCAATAGGTCCGGTCCTAAGTTGGTTTGTCCAAAGAGCAGGGCAGCTATTTTCTGCTTATTGGTGTCGGTTATATCTATACTCCATTACATCCAATTCAAATGTTTGGTTTAAATGGATAAAGCATAAAACTCATTGGTATCATGAAACAGGTCTGCATTTAGATTTTGATCAAAAGCAAATGTTTACCTATAAACTACCATGCATATAATTTATGGCAGCAACAACAGTTGTAACATAGGACTGAACTTCAATAGGGGCCGTTAATAAGGCTCTAATTTGATTGATAATAAAACTGGTACCGTTGTTCTTCATTTTCAGCGTCACCGAGTTAGACAAGCACAGACGTCTTTTGGTTTACTGCTGTGTCTAAGTACTTTCTGGGCCTCTGTCTCCACCTCCCTAACTCCTGGCTTGGATGCTCTCCCACATAGTTTGATAAGCCTCCAGTGTTTTTATTTCATGTTGCTCCAAATATTCAGGAACCAGCACCACTGTGTACTCACGGTATAAATAGAGTACTGGCGGTACCAGGCACTTTGATTAGGCAGCAGTCTCTTTTGATTTAAGTCCTACTAGCCCTGTGTATGTTGATATGACTGTAAGCTTGCATAAGTGTGTACAACAGTGTGTAAAAAATATATATGTGGCATTATATATAAGTATATAATTTTTTTGTGTGTCATTATCGCTTCACATAAAAATGTAAACACAAATATCAAATATTTACATAAGCGTTTTTTTAATGGGGGACTGTAACTGGTAAGCTTCATTTTAAAAGAATTTTAGTCATTTAAGCACTTTTGGTGCTTTACAATTCAGAAATATCTGCGGGGAAACCATCCTGAGTGGTATCACAAGAAATTAAGAAATCTTCTCATTAAAAAATACGATTTAATACTTTGGCATAATAGTATGTATTGCTTAAAGATGAGGAAAGGTTCTATTTTTAAATTTTTTAATGATTACAATTTGTAGAACACCTTGGTCCCATAAGTTGGCTCTTTTAAGTAGCATGGTGGTACAACCAATATAAAAGTGTATGTGTCCCATATATATGTCACATACTGTCAATTTAAGAAGAGTGTATTAAAGGAAGTGACATGATGAGAATGCTGCTTCAATACAGCGTTACTATTGATCCCACAGCTTTTCATGGAAAGACACATCCTTCAAGCGCTAGGATTGGCCAGGTGCCCATTCATGTGCAAGTGTTGATTCATGGGTAGTGAGGCTTTTTATGCTTTATGAAGATAACATTTTTCATAGTATACATGGTAGCTAGTTAACACAAATAATAATAATAATAATACAATATTTTCCAGCAGATGCCACGATCAAGCAAAGAAAAATCTCGACACATATCATGTAAAATTTGTCGGAGGCAAAGGCCCTTGCCAAAAAGAAAGCGAGGTACTTTGTGTGAATCTGCGAGTTTTGACAGATAAAACTCCCTTTCGTTGAAAGCTTGTTTACTTTTTTTAGATGTATTTATTTATTGATGTAATACATCAATTAAGTTATTTAAAGCGACTGTATGTAGTTTCTGGTTTTGGGAACCCCTACCGTTTGCTTATGGTAATTATTTTAACCAACCGAAGGAAAGAAGACATGCAGAATGCTCGTGGTCACTGCATGTCGCTAGCACAATCAACGACTATACTCCAAGTACAATATTCTCTTCCTGATTTAGTGACATACTTCCTTGTGCCATAAAGCAATTCGTCACAGTTCCACGGGAGATCGTAACCGGTGGCAGACAAAATGAGTGTTAAATATTGAGACTTCAAGAGGACTGATCTGAAAGCCGATTTTTTTCAATCTCCCATAGACATTACAATGTGCAAACTGTAGAAAGGTATTGATAATACGTTAATACAAAAAAGTAGCATACAGTCACTTTAAAGACTGGGGAGAAATGAAGGCTACATACAATTCGCCTATATAGTTTACACTTATGATGGACATTGAATCTCTTCCTGGAATTACTCTAAATTACTCCAAATGGAAGTAAAAACTTTCTGGATGTATCGGGGCATCTCTGGCTGGGTGACACAAGAATACAGTAAGATAAAACATCAGACACACTTAACTAGTACTTTAAATAAAAGTATGCTACATGACATTTTATGTATTTCTTCTATTTGTATTTTTGTTTAAAAATGAATGATTTAGAGTTCTGCAAGAAGTGTGGTATGTGTTTTTGTAATGTTTTTATTTTATTTATTTAAATGTTAAATGTGCTTGCAATCATCTGTTTTACTTTATTCCAAGGGCTGTTACGGGCTTAAATAAATGAAATAAAAATTCTAATGTTACTATTTTCTCATCATTTGTAATTATTCACATTATAGCAGCCTCCCAAAAAAGTCTCATTATATACCCTAATTAATTGCTTAAATAATAATTACTATTAAAGACCCCCTCCAGTGAAAATCAAGTTTTTAACGTTGTTAAAGTCCGCCTCCAGTCATTTTATAAAAATGTTTAAGTATTTATTCTTAAACGTATAAATCATGTCTATAAATCAAATCAAAATATATAAATATATGTATATTTTTTTTGCCTTTCTTAAAAAAAAGGACATTTCTACGTGTATATAGCTCTTGCAAATTGACACCTTTCGTGGTCAGTGAGGAGAGGTTTAATCAGTTGCCTCAATCTAACAAGTGTAATGTTTAATGTTGCTTTCCTGTGGAATTCCCCTTTATGTAGGGTAGGTTTTTATGTAAAAGTATTGTGGTGCCCTGGGGAGGTTTTCCCAGCATGCACCAGGGGTGCATTTGACATAGACTTTGTTCACTGTTGTTTACTTTGTTTAACAGTTGTTGATAACTGATTATTATCTATTGCTGCCTGTGTTGTTTTGAGAGTTATTATCACTTATTTTGGATAATCATACAGGTTGACATAATCGTTACCATGAGTGAGCATGTCTGTCCTGTATGCTTATGCCCTTTGCTTTACCACTGCTCAGGGATTTCCTGAGGGTTATGCGGTAATCAAAGCTGTTACTTATTACCCTGGAGACTGTCTCTATAGTCTTTCTGCAGTGACATAACCATGATTAGCCACAGTATTTTGATTATGCATTTTTACTAATAAAGTAAAAATAATTGTCTTCTACTATCAGTTCTAGCTATTTATTTAAATTCAAAATATGATTTCTGTAAACATCTGAACCAGTTGTGGGCCACACTTCCATTTTTCATACAGGCCCACATACCGCACGGAATGAATCAACCTGACTCCCAAAACACAGCCAAAGCTTGGCATGGTATGGGCCAGAACATAGCAAGAGCTCCACCTTATAACTGCTGCACCTCAGGCATGATATTGGCCAGAACATAGCCAGAGCTCCACCTTATAACTGTTGCACCTCAGGCATGGTATGGGCCAGAACATAGCCAGAGCTCCACCTTATAACTGCTGCACCTTAGGCATGGTATGGGCCAGAACATAGCCAGAGCGCCGTCTTATAATTGACGCATCTCAGTCATGGGATGGGCTAGAACATAGATAGAGATATGGCCCTTAATAAGGTGGAGTTCTGGCTGTGTTGATTCACTGCCATCATTCCACCCGGTATGTGGGCCATACAAAAACTGGAAGTGTGGTCCATAACTGGGCCAGATGTCAGGTGCTATCTGGGTATGAGTAAATCCACAATAAAACTCACTCTTCCCACACAGTTCATTTGTTACGTGAATGAAAAGTGCATTTACACTGAATCTTAGTATTACAATGTAGAAATTATGACAGTTCATTTAATATATTTTACAACAGCACAAAGTTGTTTTTTTCATCATCATCAACATCTTCATCCGCTTTGTCCGGGGTCGGGTCGCGGAGGTAGCAGTTCCAGCAGGGCATCCCAAACTTCCCTTTCCCGGGCCACATTTAACAGCTCTGACTGGGGGATTCCAAGGCATTCCCAGGCCAGTGTGGAGATATAATCCCTCCACCTGGTCCTAGGTCTGCCCCGCGGCCTCCGCCCAGCTGGACGTGCCTGGAACACCTCCCTAGGGAGGCGGCCAGGTGGCATCCTTACTAGATGCCCGAACCACCTCAACTGGCTCCTTTCTACGCAAAGAAGCAGCGGCTCTACTCCGAGTCCCTCACGAATGGCTGAACTTCTCACCCTAATCCTAAGGGAGATGCCAGCCACCTTCCGCAGGAAACTCATTTCCGCCGCTTGTATCCGCGATCTCACTCTTTCGGTCATGACCCACCCTTCATGACCATAGGTGAGAGTAGGAACGAAGATAGACCGGTAGATTGAGAGCTTTGCATTCTGGCTCAACTCTCTCTTCGTCACAACGGTGCGATAAAGCGACTGCAATACCGCACCCGCTGCTCCAATTCTCCGGCCCATCTCTCGTTCCATTTTCCCCTCACTCGAGAACAAGACCCCGAGATACTTGAACTCCTTCACTTGGGGTAAAGGCTCAAGACTCACTGTTTTTTTCAATGTATCTCTATGCTGCCTCTGTGGGCCTGCTATGTGGAGTGCACTATGACTTTAATCTATTCTCTGGTCACTGTTGTGGACCGCAACCCAGACAGGGCAGTCAGGAGCGCAACTTGTCTGAACAAATAGCCATGCATTTTAACTTTGAGCAAACATGACAGGTATATCTTTACCCACACAAAAAATACAAAATGTATTATCTGCTGAGGTATGCATTCTGGTTTGAAACAGAGATCTCTCAGACTCATTTCCTGATTATCTTGCTAACGCAGAACAATTCGCTTCATAAATCTATAATCTCTTAAGATTGTTTTAATTTTTGTTCCCCTTTCCATATATGGTAAAGAGACAGGTAGCTATAATGACTGATGATTCTGTGTGTTGCAGTGAGTGTGTGTGTGTGTGTGTGTGTGTGTGTGTGTGTGTGCGTGCGTGCGTGCGTGCGTGTTACCTGTTGACTGTAGATTCTGTGTGTTGCAGTATGTATGGGATGTGGTGTGTGTGTGTGTGTGTGTGTGCCTGTTACCTTTTGACTGTAGATTCTGTGTGTTGTAGTATGTATGGGACGTGGTGTGTGTGTTTTACCTGTTGTAGGGGGTCCTGAGCAGCAGGGCCTGGCTGTTCGTACAGCCATCAGAAGGAGTGTGACACCCATATACTGGAGGAGGGACTGAATACTGCTGCTCACCTACAAACACACACACAACCACAAGAACAGGCACATTTTAACAGGATTGGTTATAGATCCAGGTACTGTATAAAAAGCTCATCCTTGACCACAATCGGTATGTATTTGTTCATAATATACTATTTTCTTCAACAAAAATAGTTACAGATAACTATATATACTGTAAAACAAGCAGTTAATAATTTAACAAAGTCAGTTTATAATAAATATTATACCTATATTTGTGTGGCACTTTTCTTAATGTTACAAATTGCTAAAACAACTACCACACATTTTATATAAAGAGTAGTAGAAAAAATATATGAAATAAATCAGTCAGAGGTAATTAAACAGGTTTTCACACTGAATTTAAACAATGTAAAATAAATAAAATACGATAATCAAAGAATAATAAATAAAACCAATTACATTTATTTGTAAAAGTCGGTCTTTTGGCATTTAAATGTAGACCATGAGGTATCTGAACAAATTCTAGGAAGATTGTTCCAAAGTCTTGGGGCCACTGATGGCAAAAGCTCTGGTTTTTAGTCCATCTTGGAACCTCCAGTGTATGTAATGTAACTAGGAGCTCAACCATCTTGCTTTAAAATGTAGCAATACAATCTTAAAATAAAGCCAGCGCAAATACGCCAAGATCTGAATGATCTTAAAAGCCTTGGAGCAGCTTTTTGCACAAGCAAAAAGATTCAGATTTTTTTTAATTGTCGAAAGGCTCACGGAAGTTGCCTGACATCTTTCAGCAAATAGTGCCGCTTGATTATGCACAGCTGGGCGAGATTATTTACACAGGGTTCTGTCATGTCCGTTGATTAGTTCAACAAACGAAACCTACCTGCAACACCCCGACCTCGCTGCTCTGCAACCTCCACGACTGTGTGCGTCCAAGGATAAACGTGAATCCATGGATTTATTGCTGAACTGTTATACTGTATTGCGCTCAGGAGAACGCAGCATGTGAATTGTCCATTCAGTCGTATTGTTGCAACACGCATGCTGCAGGCTCGCACCAAAGCGATGGACAGTAGTGTTTTAAGTTTATGTACTGCTAGCTGTTTGGACATATGAGTTGCAAGCAAACCGTTTACTTATATATGTATATATTGTACATATTGCTCTGCCCAACTGTTAAGATTATGAGCTGAATTTAATTTCTAATTATGTCTACTCATGCTTAATAGTTATGATGTATAGACTATGAATGCCTGATAGTAAGGTTTAAAATTACATGTTACATTCTTCTTTGATTTGTTATTTGAAATTATTGAATAGAATTATGGAGCTTTGACTTAATTATATTGAATTTACCACATTATGAATGTTGAATGATTGATTGCATTGCAGTAATTGGTTTCTATGTTCATCCTGTCACAGTTACATAATTTATGGCACATGATCTGATACATTGTTTCCTCTTGTTTCCTCTGTACAGCACACACCAACACACACTCAGTAAACTCAATCCATCCCTGTCTCCTTCCTCATCGGCAAGCCTGACACGTGGCCATTACCTGCTCACCTCGTCAGTCACCTAACCTGATCCATAACTCAACAAAACCTACCCTTCTTCAATGCTCCTTTGAGCCGTAAGGTGACTGAACCAATGGCAGGCGCAAGGGAGACAGAGGGAAAGAGGGAGTTACTTATGCTGGAGGAGGAAAAAGCAGCAGTCAATGAAATTCAAAGAGCCAGGGACTAAGCCTAAATGGAAGGTACCAAAAGCTAAGGCAATGACAAAGGCAAGAGGGCAACCACTTGGTCCGGTTGAGGGATTACTTGGAACAAAACAGGAGGCTTCGAGAGGACCAAGCCCAGAGGATGAGCCGGCACTGGATTCGGGAATGCAACCAACAGGCGCACCCTTTGAACAGGAGTCGTATAATTCCCAGGCAGTAGCCATGAGCAGGGCAGGTTCTGCTCACCATTGCAAAGCTTCCAGACAGACTAGGACTACACGTTCAGCTACTGTATACTCCCATGGAAGCTGCCACAGCAGCCATCCATCACTAGCCCTATTACCTCTTTTCCACTCTCTCGGCCGTGGAAAAGCCAACGGTTCTTCGAACGTTCGCAAACTGAACCCACAGTGAACTGGCTCTAGCACCGGCACGGAACTGGCTCTAGGTTTGTGTTGGTGGAAAAGGGGTATAAGTGAGACACAGACTGCTGCACTGCAAGAAAGGAGGAAATGAATGGCGCTGAGGCAAATAGAACATCAGATCGAAGAAGGAACAGGCAGATGAGATGTCGCCTCTTGGATGAGCATGCTCGGATGGCTATACAGGAGCGGGAGTATATTACCAAACACCTGGCTCAACAGTGGACAGACAAAACCTGGAGGAAGCATGGCTTTTCTCCTCTTTCCTGAAGAATAATGAGCAGGAAGTCATTCAAGCTACTAAACATGGTTCCAATAGTTACACTGTTGCTATGGTGCCTATCAGGCTGACTAAGCACAGTGGAGCTCATATTATTGAGTCTTTTCATAGATTTTATGATTTTTTTTGCACGTTTGCGTATATTTTTTATAGGTATATGTAGCTAATGTTTTGTTCTTCAAGTGGTATATTTCTTTTATAACTTCATAATCATAAATGTTGGGCAAAATCATTTTGAATCAGTCTCCGACCTAGTCTCAAGTCATGATTTGAATTGACGTTAGCTAGCTAGCAAGCTTGCTAACGTTAATCTTTTCTGGACTCCTCTGCGTGACTATGGGAGATTCAAAGTGCATTGTTCACGCCCCATATCCGCTGCTGCTGGAGATGGGTGCACAACCGAGATGGCAAAGGCACCTGTCCCAAGTCTCAACACCAAATGGTTTATATGACCTCCACCGGAGCTGGGATTTGCGGGCAGAAAAGACGCCCTTCTCTTCCGCTTCTTCATTCTGTCGCTTGTCGGAGTCTCTACTACTCCTGAGCAGCCCAAAACCAAAAGAGGACTTCTCCATCAATAACATTGTTTTACATCATATGCATTTTGTGCTGACTGCTGAGCCCCTTTGTGGAATTTTGTGTGAGATGGACTGTAAATTTGAGACTGGATATTAACACATTTGTATAATTCGATTTTTTTTCATTTCATTTGAAGTTTTTTCATTACGTGCCTTGTGAACAGGGCATTCTTTTTCATCAACATTTTCAGCAATTTGTGCTACAGTAGCTCTTCTGTGGGATCGGACCAGATGCGCTTCCCATGTGCATCAGTGAGCCTTGGGTGACCCATGACCCTGTTGCCGGTTCACCAGTTGTCCTTCCTTGGACCACTTTGGGTAGGTACTAACCACTGCATTCCGGTAACATCCCACAAGACCTGCAGTTTTGAAGATGCTAGATCGTCTAGCCATCACAATTTTGCCCTTGTCAAAGTCGCTCAGATCCTTAAGCTTGCTTTTTTTTTCCTTCTTCCAACACATCAACTTCAAGAACTGACTGTTCACTTTACTGCCTAATATATCCCACCCCTGAGTTCTTGCTTAACCACAGTTTCTGTAACACTGAGCCGATGGGAAAACGATTATTTTAAAGGGCCCTATTATGCAAATTATCAGGCTCATACCTTTATTTAGGAGTTCTACTAGTATAGGTTTACGCGTTTTAATGTTCAATAAGTTATTCATGTTTTCCAAACTGCCTGGATCTGCAGCACCTCTATTCACCCTCTGTCTGAAACGCTCCGTTTTAGCTCCTGTCTCTTTAAGGCCCCCCCTCCCGATGAACCAAGTCTACTCTGGTCAGCTGGCCAAACAAAGGGAATTTTCCTTCGTGCTGTCGAAAACAGCGTTTTCTCGACATGGTGAAACCACCCGGCCTCCGCTTTGACTGGCTCTGGTTGAGGGCGTGCCATACATTATTCAAATATGTGACTTAGTGACGTAGATAAGTTACGGAAAAAAACGCCAGACTACCAACGAGGCGTTTCAGGCAGTTCAGGGGCAGTATTTTCTGTGAGAGAGAGTAGCTCCCTTTGGTGCGGACCCTTTGGTGGGTTTGTAACTTTTCAGACCTTTTACATGCACAAAAAACTATATAACATACTAAAGGAAAGGGAAAAACCCAAAAAGCATAATAGGGCCCCTTTAACACTGAGTTTCTGGCGTGCTGCCATATTATTTTACTTTATTAACCACTATCAGTAAAAAAAGATTTTTGTCAATAATAATAATAATAATAATAATAATTATTATTATTATTATAGAAAGTCATCCTTAAAAAAAGGTTTTTAAATAAGTGATACCAAGGTAATTAATAAGATAGAACCACAAACGTGTTTAACTATATAGAATGTGATATCAAACACTTAGGCTTACCTTACCCCAATAGAACAGTACAGTTGCGCAAAAAAAATATATTGACAAGAAATGTAGATAAATCTGCCTCTTTCTTCTATGAAACCACATTTAAAATGTATTGATTAATGTATTTGATGTATTTAACATGTATTAATGTATGTTCAAAACCTCCATTGTTGAAGCGGCTGCTAGGAGATGTGGTCAGAAGGTCGTCGGTGCCTGTCGTGGCAGCAACCAAAGAACCCGCTGGTGGACACCAGCGGTGAAGGAAGC
>JAPMUY010000961.1:0-5000 GCA_026901105.3 Galaxias olidus
ACTTGAGAGAGAGAGCTTTTATGCAAGGCAGGTGAAAGAGGTAAATTGGGCCGTTCCATCACGCGATGCGGGGAGGCTTGCTGACACCCTGATCAGGTGTGCATGCATAATGGCCTCCCAAAATAAGCCCTGCTTTGAATAATACCCCCGTCCGGAAAAAAAAGGAGAGGAGAAATCCCGCCGCCCTCCGTTCGGCCCGGCCGGGATCTCATCCATCTTTACAATGAATGGAATCCACTGACAGACCGGAGTCTCCACCGAGTCTACTCACATCTCTGTTTCCCTGCATCTCCCCCTCACGCACACACACACACACACACACACACACACACACTCTCACCCACTGTGTCTCTCATTTTCACACACACTCACACACGCCGTGTCTAGCGACTTCACACAAACACACACAAGCACACACGGTCTCTCTTGTTTTTGACAAACATATATACACACACACACACACACACACACACAGACTGTACCTCTCATTATCACAAACTCACACACACACACACACACACACACACACACACACACGTACAGTCTCACTTGTTTTCACACACACACACACACACACACACACACACACACACAAACCGAATCTCACACACACTTTATCTGTCGTTTTTTACACACTAACACACATTCCCTGTATCTTTCTCATGCGTGTGCTCTTCCTCATGTTTGGGGGCGTGTTGTGTTCAGGTCTGTTGTCGGTTCACAGAGGGGAGTGTGTCTCACCTGGCAGGGAACCAGGTGTGGACATGGACCCCGCCTGCGCGGACCCTGCCCACACGGATCGTCGACAGCGATGGACCGCATGGCGGATGAAGTATGAAAACGATGTGAGCGGAACCAGGGACATTTTAGCACTTGAAGACGTCTGGGACTGGGCTGTCAGATATACAATCAGTCAAAAATGTAAGTAAATACGTTCAAAGTGTAAAAGAAATGTCATAACCAATATGATTGTGCTACCGGCAAAGCAATTTACTACTATGAATTTAAATGATGCCTATACAATTAGAATAGCTTTCTTTTTTATACAACTATAGTCTTGTTTATGATGCTTTACATAGCTATAATCATATAAAAACATTTTCAGATATGATGGTGCCGCTAGGATAAAAACGTTTGAGAACCACTGATCTAGACTAGCTAGCTAGCTAAACAGCTGTCTTCTTCAATGACCTGAGCTTGTAGATTAGACAGTGACACACTGAGGTCCTTACTCAACAGCAACAGGCGATAACTCTACCTCAAACTCCTCCAGCATTGCATGCGCCTCAGTGCCTTCATCCTTAAGAGTTTTGAAAAAGCTTCTTATATCCATAGACTTCAAGCCTAACCTTAGTGAATTAGCTAGCTAGTGCACTCTCTCCCTCTTGCTCACACCAAATACGAGCCAAAATGCAGAAGTAGATCTGCTGCTCGAATGACACACAGGGGAGCCAAAAAACGTAGGTGCGTTTGTGATCAACTACTTCATAGTATTTTTCGAGGGCTAATGCATGATTAGAAGGACAAACGAATAGATCGGTGCCATTGTTAAATTATTGTTTCAATATTTTTGTTCAAATATAAATATATTATATCTAAATATATAATATATATATATTATACATAATATATATATGATATAATATAAATACATAAAAAATAATATGTACTATATTATTGTATTGTAGTGTATATAATAATTGAGATCCGTGGCTACTCATAAAACATAGTGTGACCTCGGACAGCCAGGCCCAACAGCGTCCCGGAGCAGGACAATGGGAGCAGAACATCCTGAATGCAGCCAGAGCGGAAGTTGTGTAGCCGGCAAAGGCCTAGCAAGTGGTGGGAGAGAGAGAGAGAAAGAAGGAGAGAATGAAATGAACGGACAGGAGGGGATAATAGGAAGAACTGTTATAATGGACATAGGAATGGGATGAAAAAAAAAAAAAAAAGAATGTTGGATCCAAAAACACAGGTGGAGGGGAGAGGTGGAGGGAGGGAGAGGTGGAGGGAGAGAGGGAGGGAGGGAGAGCAGCCTTGTCAGGGTGTGTTTCCGTGTGTAAGTGTTTCCCTCGCCCATGAGAGATGGAGCACCTCTGCTCTGAACTTGTAGTAATGAGCACAGCCCGAGAGAGAGGGAGAGAGAGAGAGGGAGGCAAACTTCTCCCGCAAGAAACTTCCCAAATTATTTAGTGTCCCACAAAAATTACAATATGCACAATATACCCCCATCAACCAACCCCCCCCCCCCCCCCCCCCCCCCCCCCCCCACACACACACACACACACACACACACACACACACCTTGCTCGTTACAGGATGAAAAATAATGAAATTCTTTGTGACAGCCTTCCAACCCCTAGCCGGCGTATAATGATTTTTCTCCCTCTGTGTCGCCTGCTGAATCTGACTCGCCCTCCCCCTCCCTCCCTCCCTCCCTCCCTCCCCCCTCCCCCTCCTCTCCCCATCCTAGTATCTGGGTACATCTGTTTTGCATGAGATGCATAAAATGACAGGACTTAGACAGCCAGTGCATCTAGTGACAAAGATTACTGTCACCCACCTTCGCCAGTTAATTCATCATTGGCAATGGTCCGTTCCCTGCCTCGGTCTCTTAGCAACAGCCTATCCCTCGGCGGGGGCTGGGCCCATGTGCGCCTGCGAGACCCCCCCCCCCCCCCCCCCTCCCCCTGCTCTTCACCGTACCTTTTTACATATAAAAAAAGGAAGAGCCTGCAATTTTCAACTTTACATTTTTATTGTGTTAACGTAAAAAAATATTAAGACCGTACGGCACGGGGAAAAAAATTCATATCTCAGGAATTTGATTCTATCAGCTATTATGCAGAGCTTATACTTGTTAATATGGGGGCGTAGTGGGAGAGAAAGGGGAGAAAAAGAGAGTAATATTTGCTTAGAATATTAGTTTCTCTCGGATACAGGATGGAGAAACTTTGCAATAACAGCAAAGGGAGGGGGGAGTAACCTCTTAACATGCAAATGAGGGGGGCGGGGTTATCTGATGGATGGCTTGCACCGTCTGCTGGGTAAAAAATGGCCGTCGCAGGCAGCCAGAGTAGAGGAGAAAAGGTTGGGGCCAGAGCAGGAAACAACAACCAGGGAACAAACTCATCCGAGGCAGAAACGCCACAACACAATGCCACAGCAAGGTGTGCTTTGAAAGTTTCAATATGTTCCATTCTATTCTGTTCTATTCTGTTCCATTCTGTTCTGTTCTGCTCTACTGAAACTAAACCACAGTGCACGCTCTCCTAAAGATAACACGGCTGTGTTACTGTGACGTACAGCGGAGGTGTTCAAACAGGTCCCGGTGAGCAGGATGTCCTTTTATGGCCGTTCAACTTAGGGCTAGCGCCCCACGGGAGTCCGGCACAAACAATGCGAGTCGTCACAGCCCCCCCCCCCCCCCTTGGTCGTTTTTGTTTTATACCTTTGCCCTTCCCGTCGCTCCCGTGTGCTCCGTGTCGCCCGTCTCTCCCCTCCTCGGCGACGGCCGTTGTGACGTTGCCGTGCGCGGCTTTATTTTGCCTGGAAAGGTGGAGCCATGAATGATCTCTCCAATTTAAAAGCACTCAACCCTCACGCCGCCCCGAATGAATATTTTGCATATATTCATGCAACAATGATTCAATTTGAGGATATTATTTGCCAACAGGGCCCAAGTTCTCCGCGGCATTAATAACGCAATGGCGGCGATATCGCCGCGACGAAAAATGTATTTATTCTGACGTGTTGCGAATGAGCCGCCGCGATTAATTAAAAAGTAAACAGGAAAGGGAGGAGTGAGAGACGGGGGGGAAACGAAAGAGGGAGAGAGATTGAGAGAGACAGACAGAGAGAGAGAGAGAGAGAGAGACAGAGAGAGAGAGAGAAAGAGAGAGAGAGTGAACGAATGAATTATTAGTGTGATCCGTATGAACCATAGTCCCGGGGTCATCCCCGCTGAAGTTCCCTGCTGCCTTTAAGCAAGTCCAAACACACTCCACGCAATATTCGACTCACTGACCGTCACTGTAGGAGCTGGGCCGAGTGCGGCTGACCAAGCGCCATCGACCATCGGCCCGCACAGTGAACGCCATTCGGCCGCACCGCCGTCGATCAGCCTTTTGCACCTGACTAACACTCCATCTGTCTGTGAGGTGGACAAAGTGTTTGATGGAGGGTGTTTTTTATTTCGTCGTTGCGTAAGCGCGCCGAGGCCCCTGGGACCGGACCCCGCCGCTGAGAGGGTTCAAACAAAAACAAACAGCCGGACCTAAAATGGCCGCACTAGCCAACAGTGGATGGATGGGGGGGGGGGGGGCCCAGACAACAGTGTGACAGCCAAAGAGCTAATTCATAGGATCTGCCTGGGCAGGGTGGGCGGGCTTATTCTACATGCATCTCTGCATTCAAAACAAAACAGCAAAAAATAAAAAAACACATCTGCTTTGCTTTTCCATGTATTATTTTTTTTCCTGCTCCCACTCAGTTGTGGTGTTAAGTGCTACATGAAAAGTACAATTCGATGTGGCTAAGTCAGGCCAGTTACATACATCTGGACACAAACGTTAGTGATGTAATGGGGCATGTATAATAGGAGTTGGAGTCTATCCTATTAGATTAATAATAAGTTATTTCGATCGCAGTCAATTGTGGTATAAAACTATTCTTCCACACTATATTATCATGGTACTGTATTGGAATTCGAAATGTGTGTGTGTGTGTGTGTGTGTGTGTGTGTGTGTGTGGTGGGGGGGACATCAGAAGTTCCCAGTGTGACTCCGTTTCCTATGTCATTAGTCTAGATCCAGTCTAATGATGGTCCCTCTGAACACTACTACTACACACACACACACACACACACACACAGCCACCCCGTGACAAGTGCCGTGCAGACGACGAGAGCCTGGCTGCGTGTGCCGTATGTGTGTATGTAAATTCCCTCATTTATGGCATTATCTGAAGGAGGCATTGTCTCTGGGCGAGGATGTGTGAGG
>JAPMUY010000961.1:10000-12500 GCA_026901105.3 Galaxias olidus
AGACAGCACCGACATGGTTTTGCATAAGATATTTGGTACCGATTGTAAATGTGAAGATTTGCAAGGTAACATTACCTGATACATGATTTGCCTCAGAGCAAGAAGGTCCTGGGTTCAAACCCCACTTGACCCAATGGTCTTTCTGTGTGGAGTTTGCATGTGCTCCCCGTGTTTGTGTGGGTTTCCTCCGGGTACTACGGTTTCCTCCCACCATCAAAAAACATGCTCCATTATCCTACCAGTGCCCTGACCAGTCACTGCCAATTTACCTAGAGTCGGTCTGTATGTCCTATGTGTGTGAGCAAGTCTGTCGTAATATGTTGGGTGTGCAAGTCTGGCACAAATTTGCTGCCATGGTATCACTCAGACTGAGTGTTGTGTTTGATAGCTGTTGGCCCATTTGTTGTTTGTTCTGTGAAATTAATTGCCGACCATTTGTGTAAAGCGCTTCGAGAATCTAGAAAAGCGCTAAAAACTAAATAAAATTAATTATTATTATTATTAGAAGTGCACATACTTTTCAAACCAGAATAAGCTGGGCCCATATAGTAACTGTTAACTTACTATGGAATTGTAATTAAAACTGAAAAATAATATTATTTTATTATAATTTGTCATTGTGATACATATAACGCAAGATGTACTGAGATGTATTACTCAATAGGTTTGAGTCACCAGAGGCAAAACAGTGGCTTATTTTCCCCATAAGTAGGTGCCATGCCAATCCCTCCTATCACTACAGTAACCAACCGCACACATCCCTAAGACAGACTCACAACATGACACCCCTTCACAGCCCTGTGCTTTTCACATCCCAGATAAACATGCGTGGGACACATGACGTTGCCACAGTAACAGCTCACCTGTGTGTATGGCCATCACCCTGAAGGCGGGCGCTAAATCAGGGTGCTGATGTGGAGAGGCCACGGCCCCTGGGGGTGCCCCGCTCGCCCGGCCGCCTCGGCTGCCCCGTCGGGCCCCCCCCCCCCCCCCCCCCCCCCGCACACCGTGTGTGGGCACATCTGAACCCAGCGGACGGGATGATTAGGCCTGCGGGCCAGTTAGCATCGCGGAGGTAGCCGCATCTCGCCGGCTCTTCTGCACCACATGGCTAACGTCTATTAGCGACAGCGTAAGCCGCCCAACACCCCCCCCCCCCCCTCTATCCCATCCCCCTCTCAAGCACGAGGGAGCGCTCGGAATCATCCAGGCCCATGCAGAGGAAGCGCCCCCGAGAGGGCGTAGTGTTGTGGGAGGCATGAGCACACAGCAAACAAACAAACAAACAACAAGAACGCAAAAAAACAAACAAACAAACAAACAAAATGGGGCGTGACTACGAGGTTTCAACCGGGAGAAAAGGAGGCCGAGTTTTCGCTTTCTCCCGCTCTCGCTCTCTCTCTTTTTTCTTTCTTTATCTAACTATGTCTCTCTTTCTCTCTCTTTCTTTCTCTACGCCTCTATCTCTCTCTGTATCTCTTTCTGTCTCTCTCAGTCTCTTTATTTCCCTCTCGCTCTCGCTCGCTCTCCGCCAAGGACTTTTGCACTTCGGAGCAGTTTGTGGAAGTCCTGCACTCCTCCGTATTTCCCTGCCTGCCTCGCCCGACCCATCCCTCTCCGTGAGCCCCTTTCCCCCTTGCCCCCTCCCCCGCTCCGCTCTCCCTGTGGAAAATTAGCGCTCTCCTCCCATGGCAGGTGGCGGAGGGAGGGGAGCCCGGGATGGAGAGGCGGAGGGGGCGGAGGGATGCCGAGTGGCTGATTTATTGGAGCCTGTCAGGCCCTCAGAGGGCTGTGTGTATGTCTGTGTGTGTGTGTGTGTGTGTGTGTGGGTGTGGGTGGGTGTGTGTGCGTGTGTTTAATGCATAGGGTGGGTGTGGGAAGGGTGGTGTCTCTCCCACCTTGGCCCCCTGGCTTGGCACAACAGAAGCCCCTCTCTCTCATTAGGAAAGGGGTTGTGGGAGTGTGTGTGTGTGTGTGTGTGTGTGTGTGTGTGTGTGTCACAACACACACACACACACACACACACACACACACACACACACACACACACACACACACACACACACACACACACCTCACACCTTCTCACCTACACGTCACATCTAACTTGGATTAGGTGTGTGTGTGTGTGTGTGTGTGTGTGTGTGTGTGTGTGTGTGTGTGTGTGTGTGTGTGTGTGTGTTTGGGTAGCCGTCAATGTATTATATTAGCTTTGGCAGGTACCCATAAGATACCTATGCAGATAGCACCACGGTAGAGCACCCACCTCCAACCCTAGATCCTCACCCCCCTCCCATAAATTCTCGTCTCTCAGTCCCCTGACGCACCCCCTCCATCACCCCACCCCCACCCCAAACTGCCACCACCCTAACTCTCCCTCCCCATCAAGTAAAACATTTGTTTTGCTCCACGAGAGCTTTTAATTTGCAATTAGCGCACCAAAGCTTGCAATTCGGTCAGGACAAAAAAAACAACATGTTTTTTTGGGGATGGGAGGGAG
>JAPMUY010000962.1:0-7500 GCA_026901105.3 Galaxias olidus
CGCCATCAGGATTCATCTAGAGGTTGGCTAGAACCTTCCGGAGCCAGGCCACTCTGCGCTCACAGATCCCCCAGTAATCAGCACTGCATCGTCGACCCCTCCACTTCCCAGCAGCTTGTGAAATGTAAATCCAGCGGTGTGCACGCATCCCGGCGACCAGCCAGAGGTCCAGACTGTGGTGGGCCTCCCTCAGGGTTGGGGGTTCAGCGTGAGGTAGTTAGTTAGGGGTGTAACGGGGTCACCAAGTTCCAGGCTCGGTAGTTTGGCTCATTTAATGCTCGGTTTGATTACTTTCCAGTAGAGCAAAAATCTTTTAAATGATTGATATTATCATTTTCTTTATCTGTTTTAATTTGTAATACGAAGTGTCCTCAAAGCTTAAGGTTCGTAAACATTGCCAAGTAAAGTAGAAAGACATACACAAACGTTTAGCAGAGAGTGGCAGCTTGAATGCTGCAGAATGTGCATGCTGGGATTAGGTCGTCTCAAATTGCGTGTCGCCGATTACGACCAGGTTAACTGTTATTTAGCATATTTGTTCGGTGCACATGCGTTCCAAACCGATGTGGCCGGACTAAATGGATTTGGAATAATCCGTGAAGCGTCACATCCCTATTAGTTAGCGAGGGTGACTCAGTTGGTCCAGCCCCAGCATAGCTCCTCCTCAGCTGGGGAACAGTCAGAAGGAAGGAAGGTAGTCAAACAGACTGGTCTGGATTCATATATTCACACATTCATGCCTTCTCGTTCAAACATGTTTTCTCTTCTTTTTTTTTTTAAACGCTCATGAATAACAAGATATTCCCAAGTTTTGAAATCCATCTCATAAGTGAACATGCAGTGAAACATACACACAGACAGAGAGACACACACACACACACACACGCGCGCGTTCGTACGGGGAGGCTGTCATCTGGGAATAGCGGGGCTCCGTGGTTTCCCCAAGGTGGACCATGAGCTGGCTGACGGCGCTCCACACCCCCACCTAGCAACAGGCTGCCTGCTCTTGACAGCTAGCTGCAGAGACGCACGCACACGCCAAAACACACCGCAGGCATGCTAACACACACACACACACACATTCTCACACACAGCAGGCACAGTAACACACACGTAGTCACGCACACGTGCACAGGCACGGTAGCACACACACATACACATACACTGTCTCACACTCACATACACTGTCTGACACTCACCGCAGGCACGGTAACATACACACGCACAGACACACACACACACACACACACATGCAAACCGTCTTACACTCACAGCAGGCCCAGTAAGACACACATGCCCACGCCAAAGAGCAAATACATCAGACTGGATAGCATACACACGCACAGCAGGCACGGTAACACGCACACACACTGTCACACACAAACAGCAGGCACATAACACACACACACACACCGTCGCACACAAACTGCAGGCACATAACACACACACACACACTGTCACACACAGACAGCAGGCACAGTAACACACACACACACACACACTGTCACACTCAAACAGCAGGCACGGTTACACACACACACACTTTTTCTTGCTCACACACACACAGCATGCACAGTAGCATACAACACACAGTGCTCCAGAGAGCTCGTACAAGGACTGCTCTCTAGTTGTTCCTGAAAGAGGAGCAGGTGATGTGCTGTATGTTTAGCTTTGAGGCTTCAGGAGAGAGGCTCATTCGTGGTCATCCCCAATGGACCCCTTTTAATCTTCTGTGAGCCTGCTTTTTTATCCTTCTCTTTGCACTAATTTAGTCAAATAGCATTGCTCTCCAGTGAATAGGAATTTGGACGAAGCGAGAGTGAGCATCATATTGATTGGCTGACGAGTCTTGGGAAGGGGGCTAACTATGATTGGTTAAATGTCTTGGGGTGTAAGGCTGCTGGGTTGGTGTTTTTATATATGAATCGCACTGATTGGTTTATGACGGTGCAGTAAGGTTAATGGGGATTGGTTGGTTTGTGTTGCAGAGCCAGACTTCCAGGAGCAGGACATCTTCCTGTGGAGGAAGGACACTGGCTTCGGCTTCAGGATCCTGGGAGGCAACGAGCCTGGAGAACCGGTGAGACACACACACACACACACACACATAGAAAAAGACACACACAGACACACGCACACACACACAGACGCACGCACAAACACACACACAGGCATAAACACAGACACACACACACACACACACACACACACACACACACACCTCTTATACTGCAATGGCCCAGGACGGGTATAGATATAACGTATGTTCAATAATAAGGTTGTGTTTTCACCAGGTTTTGATTTTCTCTTTTCTGGTCTCGGCGTGTCCGTGGTGAGAAGCAGGGCGTGGAGGCACGTCATCCGCTCCCTATTCAATCCTTATGTTTTCCGCGGCTCACGCCGCATCACTCCTTAAGAGGCTTAAACATGAAGTGATAAAAGATGAACACTCTCAGCCAGAAAGCCATAGAAGAGGGCTCTGAACGCGACCTCACAGGAAGTGCAGGGTGTGTGTGTGTGTGTGTGTGTGTGTGTGTGTGTGTGTGAGAGATGGTGAAAGAACCACATCCGACGGGTCCTCATCTCTCTGTCAGGTCGTCTTGGCTCAGCCTCCATCCCAGAGACGCTTTTCATCAGCAGCCACTCGATATCGCTCGCCGTTCCACATATCTCAGTTCGATACGCCGCGGTTTGTTTTTGGGTGCCAGCGGTTTCCCTGCGTGGTGTTTCATCTCTCTCCCCGCCCCAGCCCGACTCAGGGAGATAATACACCCACCTCCTTCTCCTCGGTAAACAGGCCAAGTTGTTTGTTCTGGTGGGTATGGTCTGTTGGATGAAATTATTCAGCCTTGCGGGACTGTTAAGTCGGCTAGCCAGCTGGAAAAGAGACAGGGAGAGACACAGACAGACAGACAGACAGACAGACAGAGAAAGAAAGAAAGAAAGAAAGAAAGAAAGAAAGAAAGAAAGAAAGAAAGAAAGGAAGAAAGGAATGGAGATGTACTCTAGGTTTGGAGTGGATTCAGTTTGGCCTGCTTTAAACTCCTGAAGAATGTAAGGCTGTAGCCAATCTCTACCCCTGTCAGATTCAGAGAGAGTGAAATATTTTCTTGTGGATGTGAGTTATTCTATAGATTCTAGTCTAGAATAAACTCTTGTTAAAAATGAATAATGTGCGTGTGTGTGTCCCGCCTTGCAGATCTACATCGGCCACATCGTGAAGTACGGCGCGGCGGACGAGGACGGCCGGCTGCGCTCGGGCGACGAGCTGACCAGCGTGGACGGCACGGCGGTGGTGGGCAAGTCCCACCAGCTGGTGGTGCAGCTGATGCAGCAGGCCGCCAAGCAGGGCCACGTCAACCTCACCGTGCGGCGCAAGAGCGGCTACGCGGGTGAGCGCGGATCCGCGGCCATACTAATAATAATCTCACAGACAAACACAGGTTATAGGAAAAATGCTAAATATGTATCTCGACCGAGAATGAAACGTTGTGAAAGCGCTGGCTTTTGTCCCGAACACGAGCCAGGCTGTGGTAATGGCGCGGCCGCTGTTGTTATGTGTTTCATTCCGCGCACAGCGGTGGGGATTTGAGACCGTTCCGTGATGATGTCATCGCGTGTCAACCGCTCTTTCAAGACAGGAACGGAAAGAAAAGAAATCGGGCTGAACGACGGCGCTCGGTCTAGAACGAGAGGCGCCACGTTGGTGGTCGAGGGAAATGGGTAGTCATGATCCTTGACCGGCAGTAAGAAAAAAACAAACAAAACAAACATAGATTTCTGTACTGCACGCCGCCAAAGGGTCCGGGGCTTTTTAATAGGTGGAATTGTCGAGGCTCTAGGGGTGTCCATTGAAAGGTTAGGACCACAGCGTGGTAGCCTTTGCACACGAAAAAAAAAAAGAGAGAGACCAGCATTCCAGCAGGCTGCGCCGTTGCTATGGCAACCTGTGAAGGTCACTGCCAGTGGTTTTTGCTAGCCACTTGTTTTTTTTTTTTTATCAAATATCAAGATGGCTGCAGGTGTTCTTGAAACTATTTTACAAATGAGTGCAACGATGGATGAACAGCTGCATCACTACTGTCCGTCAGCGAGCCAGAATATGGAAGGATTTTCCAGTGATTTGCTCGGATGTTAGATTTGAATGGCCATCTGACATTCCCCTCGTGCCCCTATGAGCTGTTTCCCATCCTGGGAACACACCATGGCTGCCCTTAACGTCATGGCGGCTTTTCGTGTCTCTAGCATGCAGTCGTGTGACGTGAAAACGTTTTTTGGTCAATGTTTATCCAAGGGGAGAGGCAGCTTAGTGAGGTTTTCAGTAAAAGTGATGCCTTTGGCCATTACCATTCCACTTCGAAAGCCTCTCTATTTTTATCCCCATCTATTCATAACCAACCCGACATCGTTCCGTTTGACCGTCGCGCCCCACTGCCTATCAGCATGCATTGTTAACACAACCGATAATAGCTGTGTGACACATTTTCTCCCTGATTGAGTCCTTTAACGGAGGAGAACAGGGCGGAGAGACGAGCGGCCTTATTGCTATTCCCCCTATCCCCCCCCCCCTCCCCTTATTCCCGGTTCCTTTGTAGCAGAGTGGCTGCGGCGCTGCCTTCCCCTCCGCCGTGTGCCACCGCGCAGCCGGCCGGCCAGCCATTATTCTTCATCTCAGCCCCATCAGCAGCCCCCGGCCCTCCTTCACCTTCCTCCCCTCGCTACTTAACAATCTGTTTCGCGTGACACTAGGAAACGCTTAGCCTTCGAGGGGCGCCAGCGTCCTCCCAGCCCCCACCTCCACGCACACACAAACTCACTGCACACGCGCACACACACACACACACAAACACATGCGCGCTGCCTGTGTGCTGTCCTGCGCCCTTCAGCAGGGATCAGTAAGGACCCATAAATGTGATGGAGAGGGCAGCCAGCCTTCTGCCTGATGAAAACGCGCGGACGCCTCAACGTCACCCTGGGCCCGTCACGCAGGTCAGCCTGAGGCACGAGGCGCTGGTCCTCTGGGGCCCTGCGGAGGGGGAAACGAAACGAACAGATAGGGAAACGACACAGCACTGGCAGTGACGCAACACGCCAGCCACATCTCCATCCGTGTGTGTGTGTGTGTGTGTGCGTGTGTGTGTGTGCGTGTGTGTGTTCTTTTATAGGCGAGGGGGAGAGAACTAGATGAAAGGTTCTACTGTTAGAAACGCTTCCGTCCCCCCGGACCCCCATCGCTCTCGTCAGGCTGAGGCTGGCTGCAGAGGATGGGGGGGAGGATGGGGTGGGGGGGGTTGGCTCCCTCCTGTGTCCCTGTTGATTTGGCCCCCGCGTTTCGTAGCCTGTCTCTGTGTTTGGGTTTTTTCTCCGGCGCTCCCTTTGAAGCACGGAGGAGACAGGGCCATGGCGAGGAGAGAGAGAGGAGCCTGGTGGTACCGTAGTTAGCTGGCCTGTCAGACCCGGAACTTAACTAACTCTCTCTCTCTCTCTCTCTCTTTCTCTCTCTCTCTCTCTCTCTCTCGGCTTTTTCCACACCCTCCCCCTCTCTTTCTACCCTCCCATCTCGTTCAATCCAACACTTTCTTTATTTCGCCGTCTCCTGCGTGGACGTCTCGATCCACTCTCTCCTTCCGTCTCCTCTAATACCTGCTCCTGTCATCTTCTTCTTCCTCATATCTAAATCCCCCCCTTTCATCGACTGCCGCTTGGCTCCCCTCTTTCCTCTCATCCCCTCATTGTCTTTCTCTGCCGCTGTCCCTCTTCTTAACTATCCTATCAACTACCCACTGCCCCCCACCCACACACACACACACACACACTCCAACCCGCCCCCCTCTCTCTCTCATCCTTTCTTTGTCTCTCTTCTTCTCCTTATCCTATCACCCCGTCTACCCACCACCCCTCTCCCCCCCTCTTTAGTCTCTAAAGGCGAGGGCGAGGTGCCCCCGTCCCCGGCCTCCTCCCACCACAGCAGCACTCAGGCGCCCTCCCTGACGGAGGAGAAGCGCACCCCGCAGGGCAGCCAGAACTCCCTGAACACCGTGAGCTCCGGCAGCGGCTCCACCAGCGGCATCGGCAGCGGAGGAGGAGGAGGAGGAGGAGGAGGCGGCGGCGGCGGCGGCGGCGGCGGAGGAGGAGGAGGAGGCGGAGGAGGAGTCGTGAGCAGCGCCCCGGCCCCGGCCCCCGCCCCGGCCCTCAGCCCCTACGACGTGGAGATCCACCGCGGGGAGAACGAGGGCTTCGGCTTCGTCATCGTGTCGTCGGTGTCGCGGCCCGAGGCGGGCACCACGTTCGGTGAGTACGGCGCCGCCCGCCCTCCGTGCACGGTCCCCGTCCACCCACGGCGCTTCACGATGTGTTCCGCTGCAGCGTTGACAAGCTTCTCTTCCAGTCCTGTGTCTGTCCTGTCCTGAACTCAACGGCGGTCAGCCCCTAGCTAAGCAGCGCTGTCAGCCGGGCCAGGGCCGCCTCTATTCCTAGCGCTGCCTCTGATCAATAGCAGGCCTCTCTCTCTCCGGCCCCCCCCCCCCCCGCTCCCTGTCAAGGCCGCTTCTGCTTCCCGGCACTCTCCGGTCCTCCGCGGCCTGTCAAACCTTTTCTCTGCCTCGGGGCTCACACATACACACACACACACACACACACACACACACACACGTACACACACATCTACTTGCGTGCGCACACACTCCCCACCCCCACCCCACTACACTCTCACGTACACAGCGGCCGTTCATAATTGATCGCAAGTGAAAGTGCTCTTACATAACCAGCCTTGTATAATTTAGCTGGCGCTCGCGTCGCAGTGGCGTGTGGGTCTACCGGGGCGTCACAAGGACGACTTAATGAGGTCTGCGGGAGTGTGGGGCTGCGAGGGCGATCGTCCTTAAGAATCAATCGCTGAAGCAGCCCTGGCGTTCCAGCCCGATAGGTCACCTGATAGTCTCAGGTTTCGAAACAGGCTCATGCAGCGCCAAACGCTCTGTTGTTATCTTCAGCCCGACTGGAGGACGAAGAGCGTTGTACGGGATGTGGGCTCGTTGTGAACCTCACCCGCCTGCCCGTACGTGTCTCGCTAAGCCCGCGCATGGCTTTCTGCTCCGCTATCGACCGAGCGCTCCTGTCTGCAGGCGCCCTGATGTGGTGGTGCTGTGTGTTCTGCTCCCTGCTGCCCAGGAGCTCTGCTTCAGACCCACTGTGGGGCTACGGGTCACTTCTCTCTGGGTTTGTGCGGGCGGGCGGGCGGGCGGGCGGGGGCGGGCAGGCAGGTGGGCGGGCTGAACATGCCGTGGCAGACCATGCAGCTAGGGAGGGAATAGTAGCGTTGTAGGTATTATGTGTGTGTGTGTGTGTGTGTGTGTATGTATATATATATATATATATATATATATATATATATATATATATATATATATATATATATATATATATATATATATATATATATATATATATATATATATATATATATATATATATACTGTATATACATATATGTATATATAT
>JAPMUY010000962.1:12500-25000 GCA_026901105.3 Galaxias olidus
GATGGTACCGCTCTTAAGATAGGGCCTGTCGGGGCTGTCAGTGTGACCCTGTGATGGCCCTCCATCCCTTCCACCGTCCCTTCGCCTGCCCCGCCCGCCAGAGAAACCCCCAGAGCCTCCGGTGCATCAATAATTCAACGCACACCCTCAACTCCTATCAAGTCGGTGTGACTTTCCCGAAGGTGGCATTCGTCCCCTCGCTCTGAAATACGAGGCAGCCACGCAGAACACACACACACACGCACTTCACGCACTGCGCACACTTCGCACGCGCACACATAGACACGGAATTTGAAGTCCGGCCCATGCCGAATCACGAGATTGACCTTGGAATGTGTGTGTGTGTGTGTGTGTGTTTCTCTCTCTCTCTCTCTCTCTCTCTCTCTCTATGTCTCTCTCTCTATGTCTCTCTAGCAGGACTCTGAGTTTTACTCCGTGGACCTGGAGCGGGACAACAAAGGGTTCGGCTTCAGTCTGCGGGGAGGCAGCGAGTACAACATGGACCTGTACGTCCTAAGGCTGGCCGAGGAGGGAGCCGCCGTCCGCAACGGGAAGATGAGGGTACGGACGACAAGCGGCCGCGTCGCTGTGCACCGGGGGGCTGCTGGAGAGGAATAGGACTCCAATCATGGAGGCTTGATAGATATAGGACTCCAATCATGGAGGCTTGATAGATATAGGACTCCAATCATGGAGGCTTGATAGATATAGGACTCCAATCATGGAGGCTTGATAGATATAGGACTCCAATCATGGAGGCTTGAGAGAAATAGGACTCCAATCATGGAGGCTTGAGAGAAATAGGACTCCAATCATGGAGGCTTGACAGATATAGGACTCCAATCATGAAGGCTTGAGAGAAATAGGACTCCAATCATGGACGCTTGAGAGAAATAGGACTCCAATCATGGAGGCTTGAGAGAAATAGGACTCCAATCATGGAAGCTTGATAGATATAGGACTCCAATCATGGAGGCTTGATAGAAATAGGACTCCAATCATGGAGGCTTGATAGATATAGGACTCCAATCATGGAGGCTTGATAGATAAAGGACTCCAATCATGGAGGCTTGATAGAAATAGGACTCCAATCATGGAGGCTTGATAGAAATAGGACTCCAATCATGGAGGCTTGAGAGAAATAGGAGCGCAACAGGACATTATTTTTATAAATTGTTTCTTATTTAAAGCCCTCAGCTATGAACAATGTGGCAGGTTCACCAGGTTAGACTACTTGGTAGGTGATCCATATTATTGAGTTATAGGAAGAAATTCGTATGATTTGTAGGCTTGTTGTTTCATCACAGGGCAATATTTAACATTGTCCAACGAGCTGCAGACAAGTCCTCCGTGAAAAAGGAAGGCTATAGCACATATATATACACACACACACACACACACACACACACACACACGTACACACACACAACCTCTGGCAAGAGTATGTAGGCTAATTGGTTCCCCTGTAAATGTGTAAATTTGACATGGGTTCAATATATCTAAGCTGTCAAGTACCTGTTTCGTTTAACCTTTTTCTTGATGAATTGCGTCAAAGCATAGACTCATTTCCCTCTGGCTCTCTGAAGAGAATATATGGGAAGGCATAATTGTTTCTGAGTTGTTTATGGGAATATATATGTAGCGTGAGACACTGAATGATACCCTGTATGAATGAGGGTGGTAGAAAGTGTGTGAGGGTTCAGATGCGTGTGTGTGTGTGTGTGTGTGTGTGTGTGTGTGTGTGTGTGTGTGTGTGTGTGTGTGTGTGTGTGTGTGTGTGTGTGTGTGTGTGTGTGTGTGTGTGTGTGTGTGTGTGTGTGTGTGTGTGTGAGGCCTTGTTAGCTGTAGTATTAATAGCACCAGGTTGTTCGGTGAAGCGGAGCGAGTTGTCTGTAGCAGCCCCACATTCAGCGGGAGCAGAATTCCCCCGACAGAGGGATACACTGACAGATAGCTGTAGGCATGGAAGGGGGAGAGGAGGGGGGAGAAGGGGGTGTGTGCGTCTCTCCTCCTCTGTCTCAGAGACAAGTCTCTGACACAATTCCACTTAGTGGGGAACGCTGGTGTTTTTAAAAGGCAGCGCGTAACCCTGCCCCCTTTCTCTTTCTCCCTCCGCTGTTCTCTCTCCTCCCTCCCTTTGTTTGTTTCGACTGGTTTCCCCCTCATCCCTCCATTTATCTCCCTCTCTCACATCGCCCCTCCCTCTCTCCTCTTCTGCTCACCTCGCTGTTCCTCCTTTCTCTCTCTCTCTATCTCTGTGTATCTATCACTCCCTGTCTCTCTCTCTCTCTCTCTCTCTCTCTCTCTCTCTCTCGCTCTCTCTCTACCCCCCAAAACCCCTCCTGCTCTGTGCCCGTTCCCCAGGTTGGAGATGAGATCCTGGAAATCAATGGTGAGAGCACCAAGGGGATGAAGCACGCCCGCGCCATCGAGCTCATCAAGAGCGGCGGCCGCCGGGCCCACCTGGTCCTCAAGCGAGGCGACGGCTCCGTGCCCGAATATGGTGGGTCAATCTACGAAAACATCCCCTTCTCCCCCGTCTTCACACCCTGAAGGGGCCCCCACAGCGAGGCCGGTGGCGTCAAGGCTGGGGGAGCGGGGGCCGGGACTGTTCTACCCCCTCCCCTCCGTCCGTCCAACGCCTCACTCGCCCTGGGTAGCACCTCCGGGGTCACTGGGTTGGTGGAGGGCACTGTCCACTCGGTAAGCTGGTGGGTGGAGGGAGAGGAGGTAACTCCTCTGGGTCGCCCACCCACCCCCCATCTTTCTGCTGTCACCTGATCACCCCTCAGCCTTCTGTCACCCACTGTCACCTTTCACCTTCTGGGCGCTCTGGCAAAGCACCTTGAGACTTTGGAGAATGGTGGTGGGTCTGGTGTTTTGGAAACCAAAACAGGAAATAAACTCTTTAGAAGGAAAAAGAACACACGAACAGTGTTACTAATCGTGGATAAAATGTATTATTGATTCTCAGATACCTAATATTGAATATTATTTTTGGGGTTAGTGGGAGAAACTTGATCCATTGGAGATAATGGTAAAAGCAAGAAATGCTCTTTGCAGTGAAAGCATTTCTGTGCTTTTCGTAGAGTTAATGTGCATATTTATAATATTTATTGAAGGTGAATGTAAGCTACTGAGTTGCAGGGTCCTAAAGTTGGAACGGTCCTAGTTTAACTGACATTCATACGCTTTTCTCGACCCTTCAATGGGAAAGCTCACAAAGCTGTTTTTATTGTTATTCACAAAACCATGCATTTAATTTCACCCACTGTCAATATCATTGGAAAGCTGATTCCACCCATCCCCATTCAAAAAAACAAACCATTGCTCCACTAGACAGACATTTTGTACAGTAACTATAGAAAAATACATTTTTACATAAGTATTTTTGTTTTTGTGTACAGATTCGTGAATCTATCCACATATTAATTGGGAAAAGTGTGTTGCAGCATGATATCGTGAAAAGTGTACATCCCCAAAAAGTTTTTTTTTTCTTTTTGTCCAGTTTCCATAATATTTATGGAATTTCATTTATCGTGTTGATCTGTTGAATGATAGTCACGAGTCTTACTTTAGTTTATTTCTTGGTGGGGGTGGGGGTGGGGGAGGGGGGTTGCCTGCCTGAAAAGTTGAATTCATGTAATTTTATTGCGCTACCAATGTGCTGTCTTACCTGCACCAATACGACAACTCTGTGAGGTGGTATATTTTTTTTATTTACATTTTTTGTACTTTTTATGTTGACACCCTTTTGACATTTTCGCCAGTGTTTCAATATTTTTTTTTTTTTTTGCCAATGTAAACCTCTTCATACTGTGGAGCTCTATGGGTGTGTTCACCTCTGTCTTGGGTTTTCTGCTGCTTCTCTGTGTGTGTGTGTGTGTGTGTGTGTGTGTGTGTGTGTGTGTGTGTGTGTGTGTTTGTGTGTGTGAAGGCTTGGTTATAAGACCCTTTGTTCGTAACTGATTTTTTTTATTTTCACTGAATGGTGGAGGGAAATTTCCCGGACTGTTTTTCTCTGAATGATTCGATGATCTAATAAAACACTTTTTTTTTTCCATTGAAAAAAAAAAAAATTACAAGACAATAAATTCTTCCTTCTTCCTCATGTGGGTGTTAAAAGGTCTAACTTCTCTGCTTTTCTTCTGCTCTTTTTTTATCCTTTTCTGCTCTGTTTTGTACTGGGCCTTCAGGGTCGGTTGCTCCCCTCCTCACTGCATGTGTGAGAAATGACCAGATAGGGGAGCAGCAGTCCGCCTACCTATCAGCCCAAAATCTGACCACGGTTTGTAACTGTCCTCCCCAACCCGTCTCTCCCTCCCTCTTCTCTCTTTCTCTTTCTCTCTTTCTCTCTCTCCCTCAGTCGTTCGGTTTGGTGTGATCTCAACCCATGCTGTGCTTTGCTCCATGCATACAAAAACGATTCACCCCAGAATGCATTGCCAATACCGCCGTCTTTTCGCCGCCGTTGTCATGCTTATCAATTTGAATGGATTCATGATCCTTCCATGCCTCCTTGCAATCAGCCACTCAGAAAAAAAAGTTCATTCTAAAATACCTCAACTTCAGTAGTCACTGTCAAACTGGGAAACACCACAGATTGTGCAAGTTAAGTTACTGAAACAGAAACAAGACTCTGGGAACGCAGCCAAAATCATCTCGTTATACCACAGCACTCACTAGCTACTGATCTTTTACTAGGTTTTACGCTCGCATTTATTATGGCAGTATAAAAAAAATGATGAGATCCAGCATCCAGATGAACAACATTAAAACACATAACGCCGTATCCGACCATGGATATCAAACCTGAGTATCAGCCCGCTCCCGACCAGCCTGTGTGTCCCCAGGGCTTTCACCTGGGCCAAGGTTCGCTGTAAGGTAACGTCTTTCAGCTTTGGCTGCCTCATGAATTGCTCGTCCATCGCTGTCTCTTCCTCACAAATAGCCGCGTAGACTGGCTTCTATCAACCCTGCCATTTCCATAAGCGCTTCATAGCGGTCCACGTGGCATGGTCGGCGCTAAAAGCAGGCCGCAGGTTTTCCAGAAGCATGTTTCACGTGCCCCCTCCCCTCCCCTTGTATGTCCCGCTGTTTGTGTTTCAGGGGACGACGTCGACGACCCCATCAACCCAACCGCAGGGTTACAAAACGCTTCGGAAGTGAGCGCCCTGGCCCCCAACCCCGCACCCTCCGAGACCAGCTACCCATCAGAACCCGACCCACCCACCCGGAGCGAGGAGTCCAGGAAGGCGCCGGGCGGCAAACAGAACCCACCCAAAGCGGACAAGAAGAGCAAGCGCACGGGGCCCTCCAAGTCGCCCAAGAAGAAAAGCGACAAGGGGCGGAGCAGCAGCAAGGACGGCAGGCACGCCGGCGGGGGCGGACACCAGCACCACCGCCACCACCGGAGGCACCGCTCCCCGGAGAAGGGCCGCAGCCGGGCCCGCAGCGCCGAGAACACCCTGGACGCCGGAGGCCGCCGGCACGGGGGGGGTGGCTCCCCCGACAGACGGCGGCAGCACCGGCGCCGTTCTCCCCGCCGCTCCCCTCAGCGTCGGAGCTCCCCGCGGCGTCACCACTCCCCCCGGCGCCACCGCTCCCCGTACAGGTCCCCGCACCGCACCCGCCATCACTCCCCCACGCGCCACCACCGCGCCCGCTCCTCCGACCCTTACCGCTCCCCGGAGCGAGGCCGGCCCAACCAGAGGCCCAACGGAGACGAGGTCGGCTTGAGGGGGCCTCCCCGCTCCTGGCAGCCCAGCCCGCCCCCCGAGGAGGAGAGCCTGCTGAGGGAGCCTCCGGCCATGGACCGGCTGTACCGGGAGCCTGCACTGCCAGCCCTACCCACAGGGGGGCGCCTGTCTGAGGAGAGCAGCCTGCTGATGAAGGCTTCCACCATGGAGCGGGGCTACATAGGGGACAGCCTTCTGCGGGACGCAGCCCGCGGCCACAGAGGAGCGTACGGAGACACCACCCTGCCCCGGGTCCGCACCCCCGAGTCGGAGATGGACTCGGCCTCGGCTTACAAAAAGTACAGCTCGCTACTCAGGGGTCGTTCAGCGGACAGGACGACCCCGGAGCCCCGAGGCAGAGCCCGCAGCCTGGGACGAGACATCTCCCCCGACAGGAGCTACAGCCAGCCGCCGAGGGACGAGGACGAGGAAGACGAGGAGGACGAAGAGTACATGGTGACGACCAAAGTGAAGGAGTACTACAGCACGCTCAAGTCCAACGCCACACTGAAGTCCAACACCAGCCAAGCCTCTAAGCCCTCGCTGCCAGAACCCCGGAGGAAACCCTACAAGGACAGCCCCAAAGACCTGAGCATCTGATTGGACGCCCGTCGACCAGTCACAGCCACAGAACCCACGATGCATCACAATGCTCACTCCTGTCACCACTCGCCTGCACTTCACCTGAACAAATGAACACTGTCTCTCAAATACCTACGTGAAAATAAACACAGACCCTGGAAGAAATCTTAAGTTATTGATTTTGTGACATTTTCTTGATTTACTAACCAGACAGTGATGGCAAAACATTTTTAATAACTGATTTATATATTTTTTTCTTCCTTGTTCTTTCTCGGGAGGGGGGAGGGGTTGTTGTCTTTTTTACTTTGGTTCTTTGGTTAAGCATTCTCTCAAACTTTTACAGAAAATGTCAAACCTGGAAAAAACTATGATGTGCCTAACAGTTTACCATTGTAAGCAACTTTTTGGGTTGTATTTTTTTGGGGGGGAGGCGGGTGGGGGTTGTTTGAGACGGGCGTTTTTTTTGTTTTTTCCCTCAGCCGTCAGATGACACGTACTTTTACACAGAGAGCCTCCAAGGACACGCCCCCACCCCACGACGCAAACCCTGGCCGTGGCTCTCATTCACTGATGCTGTGCATGTCTTTATGGTTTCAATGTCTTCTTTCTCTCTCTCTCTCTCTCTCTCTCTCTCCCTCTTTCTCTCTCTCCCCAGTGCCACTGTTTTTTAGACATTTGACCAGACTATAGCACAAGCCTGCATTTGTTTGTATATTTTTGACAGTTTGCAGTATGTGTACATTCAGAGGTGATCCTTTTAAATGAATGAAGGGGACATTAAAAGTTAAAATACAATGATAATGATGTTAAAATAAAAATAATATATAAACATTCAAATTTGAGTGTCACTGTGTGGTGTTAAAATGGTTATGTATAAAGGGCCGTCTGTGTGTTCGTGTGTCTGGTGTCTTCATCTAACACAACTTCACAGGTTTTGTTCTAACAAAACAGATTCTTCACAGCAGTTACGTTACATCATAACAAGCACCGAAATGGTGCTATTGACAGGTAAACAAAAGATTAAGGGGTAAACACTACCCAAGAGGAAACAATAATAACAATAATTTGTGTGATTTCGTTGAAAAAAATAGAACAAAGATTTCTTTAAAGTGAAGATACCGTGTCACTCTCTCTCTCTCTCTCTCTCTCTCTGCCTCTCTTTCTCCTGATATCCTGATCTCAACCCACTTAAACTGCCCTCACTTTCCTTAGTCTATCCACAACACTTTTATTTGTCTAAACCCAATCAGGTTTGATTAAAGATAAAAATAAATTGCCTGATAAGTTAGTCCTGTGAAAGCAGAATTGAAATATGGGCCGTCTGCATAAATATGACATTCTTAGTGTGCGGCTTTTATTCCAGTGCGCGCACACATACTGTGCATGGTTATGTAACACCATTGGTTCTACCCATGTACTTTTTGTTTTTTTCAATAAGTTGGTCTATGTTCTAAATGTGTGACCACACCGATCCACCCAACATCATTATCACAAGACAGAAATCTCTTTGTCAAACCTGATGTTTATTTGCATTGTTACCCACGATATTAAGGAAACTAACACTGATCTACCGTCTACTGTCTTGCTGCATAGCATAACATCTGAGCACAGTAAGCTATGGTCCTGAAGATGTAGGTGAGCGTCTTGACAAGGAAAATATCTTCTCCCCCCCTTCCACACTTGCTTCTTTGGTCAGTGAAAATAACCGGTTGCTGAATAATGGATTCAATCCAGTTTACAGCACGAGAACACTACCCCACCTTTCTCAATTTGTTTTCTCTTTTTTTTCTTATCCCACCCTCTCTCTCTCTCTCTTGCTCTCTCTCTCTCTCGTTAAGGCACCAAAGCCCCTCTTTTATTGCTCTACAAACGCAGTGATGATGAACAACCTCATGTCTGCTGACAATCCATCACACAGGTCCAAGGAATGAGGACCTTAAGAGAGCCACGCACGCACAAAATCTGCTTTGCACACCTCCAGTGCTAGTTTAGCTCAGGGGGCTGGAGTAGGGGGGGACGGGGGGGGGGGCTCTTCCACTGACCTTGCAGCCCCCGCTCCGTTCCCCCTGTTTCCATGGAAACGCCAGAAAGGAACCTGTGCAAGTGGGTGCCGTCCCGTTGAGTCGAGGCTGAGTGGAGCGATGATGACAGCCGTGTTCTTTTTTTAGGATGAAAGCGCGTACGAGTGTGACACACAGGCGACTCTAAGAAGACAACACAAACAAATGGTTTGGTTTTTAATTTGCTTTGAGCTCACACTTCAACCTGATTTTACTTTATTACAGATTCTTTACATTCTTTATGGTTCTGTGTGGGCCTCCTGTTCTTGCATAGGTAGAAATATATCCATGCACAGACTGTCCCAGTGCCCAGTCAGAAATCAGCCCTGCAATGTAAATACATTATCAGCAAATATTGGGTAGAACATATGATGCCCAGATTTCTGCCTAAGGGATTACATCTTTGCTTCCCTTGTAAGGGAATGTCCGATCTTATATATTCTGTACATTGTCAAAACTTCAGTTTAAGTTTTTGTTCAGCTTACGCTTACATGACCCAGTTTAACTCACTGAAATCATTTTTTAGTTCAACATTGTCCGGTTAAATATTGATGCACACATGGCTGCTTCTTTGGAGAATACTGGGAAATAGTTATTTTGGCAGGTCTAGATGTGAGAAAAATATTGTTGGATGAGGGGAAAAAAAGGCATCTGTGTTTTATTTATTACCTTTTTTCCCTGAGTATTTTTCGAAGAGCCATAATCAGCTTGGAAGCCCCACGCCAATGAGGAATCACAGCGGGTAGGTTTTGATGTTGTTTTTAATTACAGGGAAGGCTACTGCATTGTAACTGCAGGTGAGTGCACAGACTGAGTCAATATGTACTGAATTAGAGCTTACTTAGGGCCTTCTTAACCAATTGCTTCCACCCAGAGAGTATGACATTTGATATTTAGCGAAGTTTGCAATCTGGTGTAGTGTTTTGGCTGAATAGCCTATATAGACACTGAGCAAAGACGCTTTGATAAATCATCAACTTTGAACCAAAGGTGTAAACAAAGCCGGTCACACGCTGCCTTTGATCCATTTGCACCTCAATAGTGCATGCATTCACGCCTCCATGGATATGTGGTTGATTGCTGGAAAACAGACGACTATCTCCGTGCATCTTTTGCAAATGATTTAGTGTCTCCGTATAATCATTTACTTGAATGTTTATGTGTTGTAACTAAGTGACCGAACACAACCCACTGGTCATTTATTGTTGGAACGGTCATGGTTAGACAGGCTAGACTTTGTAGACTGCAAGGCAAATTAAGTGTTGATGATATACTTTGAAACATTCATACTTCGTTGCGCCGGAGCGCCATCTAGTTCAGATCCTACGACATTACACGTGTTCCCCGGAGACAGCAGTCAGTAACGTTGGCAGCACATCACCAGGTGTTTGCTTAGAGTGGTCCTCTGCTTTTGGCAGATACACAGCCCCCTGCCAAGTCATATCTCATTCCCGGGTGAATAGATTTAATGATGTTCCACGACGAGAGCAATATATGGTCTCCCCTTCATGGTTTCATCACAAAGTGCGATTGTTTATTCCCTTCAACGTTTCCCTGTAACGTTCAAGGCCATAAGTGAGGTGAACCGAATCATCAGTCTCTGTCAATGTGAGTGTCTGCAGTGAAACGGACCAATATTATTTGTTGGAGTCAAGGTCTGATTATCTTGCGCTCCTTGGTCGGGTTATTTATTTTATATACCAGACAGCGAAACGTTCATGTCACAGCCAACATAGACTGCAGCATATGACGAGGATGATAGTTACGCCCTCTACAGTTCACAGACAGAATAATTTGAAAAGAACCGGATATTATATGTGTTGATTTAAATATGCACGATAGTTTAAGACAGGACAGGCATAATGTGTGTGCATATCAGTCGGGCTGGTTCAGCTCATTGTGGTGCTCTCAATTTTTAAGTTAGTAGTAACTTAAATGGACTTTGCTGGGTGTTTTTAAGTTCTCCACTGGAGACCTTGAGACGTTTTGTCTGCCTTCTTTAGTGCAGATGCTCCATGTTAGAGCCTCTCATACTACTTTAGTGTTCTGAAAGTGAGCAGACCTTGACATGAAAGACCTGAGTAATGACCACTTGAAGCAAATGGTCACCAAAGGCTGAAAGCCTGAAGACAGAGAGTTGGACAGAAAAAAAGCACATACCCTCGCAGTACCTATAAACCAAACAATCTATAATCACAGTAGAGGCAAACAAACAAAGTTTAAATTCCAACAAACAGTAAAATTTACAGAATTTCTAATCAAGTCTTTTGCTTCCATCCTTTCAGACACACTGACGCGCACTCACACGCACGCACACACAGATCTGTCTACCTGGCAGTGGGGTTGTTGCCTGAACATTGCACCTAAAGTTCCTTAAAAGCACTGATGCAACACGACTTCAAAGGGGTCTTTTCAAGGCTATTGTGTTGATGTTGAAAATAATTGAGCCCGAGAGAACCCAATGAATCTCAAATCAAATGTTTGGAAAAAATATTTCATTATTTTCTCATCACCTTGTCTTTTTTTTTTCCCACTGTGTAATTTCCCCCCTTTTTTTTCCTCCATATTGTTTTGTATACATTGCAGGGACCCATTGTTGTTGTCAGCCAACCCAAAGTGATCTTAAGGTTTAAGCCTTATACAACAGTGTCTGAGGATTTTTCTTTCTTCGACTTTGCCAGTGCTCTGTGACATTTCCCGCAGCCTTTGTTGTTCTGTACACATTCCCTGTTTTGCAAAGGGGAAATGCTCTTTTTATCCGACATTCCTTGGAAAAACCCTCTATCTCATTCTGAAGTGCATATCTTTGGTAAATACAACTTAATGGAACCCAGACGCCCATGAGCTGAAGTGTTTTCACAGTGGATTTCTTTACATAGGGTCCCAGAAAGTGTGCAAACACATACACACACTCACTGAAAAACACACATACAGTCACAGGGGGACTTACTCTGCCAATCCACAGCATGCTAATAAGCTTGAGGTACGCCAAGAAAAACACACAAATCTGATATGCATCTGCTATTTGGCCCTGCCGGCGGCCCGTAGCAGAAAAGCAAATAGAAAATAATGAAAGATACATTCGTCATAATAAACATCTCAACACAATAGCTTTTTGTGCCATTTGGTTACTGCACTCTAGTGGTGGAGTAACGCCAGAGTGCCAGGCTTTGTTTTCTCCTGAGGAGGGGGGAGGGGGGGGTGTCAGTGAAACCCTTCACCAGTGCCAACTCCTTCCCCCTGGTCTCTTTCTGAAGCAAAGACGAGCTGGCTTGTCACTAACGGAAGCAGCGGTAAACTTGCTGGAGAGCAGAAGAGAGCCGTCACCACTTTGGAGTGGGCCCAGAGGGAGGTGTCACTGGACCGGACCATTCACCCACTGCTGCTGGTCAGGCTGCTGTGTGTGTGTGTGTGTGTGTGTGTGTGTGTGTGTGTGTGTGTGTGTGTGTGTGTTTGTGTGTGTGACGGAGAGACTGGATTGTCATGTCATTGTCATTGAGGTACTGGGTCAGCTCCCATCCCAGTCTTAACGCCACTGAAGGGGCATTGAACAGCGAATTCAGATGACCATCCTCGCAGAATAATGAAAGCTGTCATTGTGGGATATACAGGCCCCATCCTTTGCCTCCCAGGGCAGCCATTATGCCGGGATGTTGTTATGGTCGTGCTTTATGGCCGGGACGAGATAGCAGCGTCCTTATCGTCTGAGGTAAATCCACGAGGCTACATTGAGGAAATATAGAGCGCTCAGGGAGCAAGGTACACTGGGGAGAGAATATTGTAAAGAATCTAGCCACACTTGTAAAAGATAATAATGATGATGTAATGTGTGTGAGAAGCATAGGTTTTAGTGGTGTGTGTGTGTAGGACATGAGACCGCCTGGGTAGCAATGTGCACGTCTCA
The DNA here is from genome assembly GCA_026901105.3 of Galaxias olidus. Lineage (NCBI taxonomy): Eukaryota > Metazoa > Chordata > Actinopteri > Galaxiiformes > Galaxiidae > Galaxias > Galaxias olidus. The sequence continues at coordinate 24,785 of JAPMUY010000962.1, forward strand.
CTGCATTGGCCTGCTGAGGCCAATAAAAAAAAAAAAGCATAACATTTTTTCCATGGAAAGATATCAACTTTCACCAACTCCTGTAGCTCAAGTTTGATACTATCTGAAAGGTTGTACTACTGTAGCCTTCAATCTACCGCTTTAAGTGGACATACGTGACCTTATGAATTGTGTTTGGGTAAGGTTGAATGCATGTTGAGGAACAGCTGGAGCGTC
>JAPMUY010000962.1:30000-65000 GCA_026901105.3 Galaxias olidus
GAGAGTCCTCCACTGAGACAGGACACTGGTTGAGTTATGGAGAACATAGCTCTCATTGAGACAGGACGATGGTCAGGTTAAGGAGACATTGCTCTCATTGAGACAGGACACTGGTTGAGTTAAGGAGACATTGCTCTCATTGAGACAGGACGATGGTCAGGTTAAGGAGACATTGCTCTCATTGAGACAGGACACTGGTTGAGTTAAGGAGACATTGCTCTCATTGAGACAGGACACTGGTTGAGTTAAGGAGACACTGCTCTCATTGAGACAGGACACTGGTTGAGTTAAGGAGACATTGCTCTCATTGAGACAGAACACTGGTTGAGTTAAGGAGACATTGCTCTCATTGAGACAGGACGATGGTCGGGTTAAGGAGACAGTCCTCCATTGAGACAGGACAGTGTTCGGGATAAGGAGACATTCCTCCACACCCAGCCTCTGGACTGCTGTGAGGGGATCCACTTCGTCCCCCCATCCCACTGGGAATTATCAGCTCTTCGTTTACACACACACACACACACACACACACACACACACACACACACACACACACACACACACACAGACACACACATAGGCACTGAAGGGACAGTGTCATGCCAGCAGACAGGCCAGGCTAGGCCAGGCCAGGCCAGTTGAACCCCCCTGATCCCGTGTTGAAGTGCTGTGTTTTGGGGTTATCATCCTCCCATCTCACGTCTGGGGTTGAGGAGGGGGGTAGGGGGGGGGTCTCTTATCAGCAGCATGGCCGTGTCCATTAGCAGACCCTTTCATCTGCTCCTCTGCTGCCCTCGCCCACGTCACCGGGTTTCACCTTTCACCACTTTCCAGGAACCAAGCCTCATTTCAGGGGGAGTGTGGATCTTCAAGAGAGTAGGCCGGGGGGGGGGGGGGGGGGGGGGGGGGGATGTCTGTGCATGGCTGTGTGTGCTATAGGTTCTGTCAGGTCCGTGTGCGGCTGAGCGACGCGTCGGGCTAAATGGACGACGGGTTGCCGTAGAAACGAGGTGCTTGCTGGGGGCGAGTTAGTCGTACTTCAGTAGTCCCAGGAACATTAACAAGTACGGTCCTCCCTCACGAGTTCTCCCCCCCCCCCCACACATTCCAAGTGACAGGCACACACAATGGACAAGATGGCCGACACTCTACTGTGGATGACAACGCTAGATAAAGTCTACAGTCAGTCTAAACTCTCCTCAATGTGGCGCGGACAGTATTTCCTATATTCCCCCTGTGTGTGTGTGTGTGTGTGTGTGTGTGTGTGTGTGTTGTTTTTTTGGAGGAGTGGGTGCGGGGGCTAAGGTGAGCCGTGTGCTTGCGAGCACCGCACCGCGGCCACTCTGCCCTGGGCTTCAGTGAGAGGTGTTGAGGGATGAGGACCAGCTCTGGAAGTCTAAAAGAGGGGGGGGGAGGCCTGTGGGAGTCTGCCCACACCTGATGAGCTGTGCCTGGGCTCGCTCTCCTCTGTCATCCCCTGCTCATTGTCCCGCTGGTTGGTAGAACCCCCTGACGTAGCGCAGACCTCCAATATGGGACAATACATATCCGGAATGTGAAATAACAACAATACGCGGTGGGAAAATTACGGAGGGAGCGCGTGGAGGAGGGGCGGGGTATCTTTTAGGAATAAGAGCTTTTTCGGTGTGTTTCCTGCCGCTGGTGAAAGCGAGTGGTGATAGCTTCCCTCAGTGTTCTGTAATGGGAGAGTAGGGGTTGAGCTGCAGGTTGTGTTGACTGACTTGTGTGTTTGTGTGTGTGAGCCTTTCTCTCTGTGTCTGTGTGTCTTTCTCTCTGTCTGTTTGTCTTTCTCTCTCTCTCACTGTGTGTGTGTGTGTGTGTGTGTGTGTGTGTGTGTGTGTGTGTGTGTGTGTGTGTGTGTGTGTGTGTGTGTGTGTGTGTGTGTGTGTGTGTGTGTGTGTGTGTGTGTTCTGAGCAGCTTCCTGGTAGCATTCTAATGTTCTTGATAAGACATCCTGTTCCTGCATCGGCCAGTAGAAAACGTCAAAGCCCCACCAAAGCGTAAAGTCTATATTGCCTTCGTACAATGGCCTTTCCGTGTCAAACCCTGTGCCTGTTGCCAGCGCCACTCTCTCTCTCTCTCTCTCTCTCTCTCTCTCTCTCTCTCTCTCTCTCTCTCTCTCTCTCTCTCTCTCTCTCTCTCTCTCTCTCTCTCTCTCTCTCTCTCTCTCTGTCTCTCTCTCTCTCTCTCTCTCTCTCTCTCTCTCTCTCTCTCTCTCTCTCTCTCTCTCTCTCTCTCTCTCTCTCTCTCTCTCTCTCTCTCTCTCTCTCTCTCTCTCTCTCTCTCTCTCTCTCTCTCTCTCTCTCTCTCTCTCTCTCTCTCTCTCTCTCTCTCATTCATCGTACCACAGTCACCACTGTGTAGTCCCCTGCTACGTAAGCCACCATTAGACTCTGCCTCTGTATACAAAGTCAGCACGGTTACCTAAGCCGCCAGCCAACAGCCTATCATCACTTGGTCACTCACTGCTTTATCCAAGCATGAAAATGACTGTTTGCTTGGATGTGTACCACTAGCAGTGACAATCTCACACGGAGGGACTCCTCCTCCTCCTCCTCCTCCTCCTCCTCACTCTTTCTCCAATCTTGCGCACCCCGTCTGCTTGTTTTACACTCTCCGCAGATATGCTTTTTTGTTTCTAGTTCATTTTGTGCGTTTGTCCCAAAGCTGCGGCTGCCATCCTGTTTACGACACATGCATTTGTTTACAGTTTTTGTTTGTGTGTGTGTGTGTGTGTTTGTGTGCATATTGAGCATCTGTGTGTGTGTGTGTGTTTATGTGTCTGAGAGTGTGCTTGTGTGTGTGTGTGTTTCCGTGTGCTGAGCGTGTGTGTGTGTGTGTGTGTGTGTGAGAGAGAGTGACTGTGTTTGTGGCTTTACCTCCCTGCTGCGTTTACAGGACTTTGATGCTGAGTCTGGGGAACCATGATCTCTGGTCTGACTCAACTTATTTTCTCTCTCTTTCTCTCTCTCTCTCTCTCTCTCTCTCTCTCTCTCTCTCTCTCTCTCTCTCTCTCTCTCTCTCTCTCTCTCTCTCTCTCTCTCTCTCTCTCTCTCTCTCTCCTCCCCTCCTCGTCTCCCTCTTTTCTTTCTCCCTCTTTTTTTTCGCTCCCTCTTTAATCCTTGCCATGAGATGCAGCTGTGCCCTGAGTTCATCCCACAGTGATGGAGTTGCAAAGCGAAGGTGCTCCGGTTTGCGCTACACTTCCTTTTCCACTATCTCTCTCTTTTCACCTCCCTCTAACTCACACTCCCTTTCTTCTGCCTGTTAGATCTCCTTTTCCTCTTTCCTGTTTCCTTATCTCTCCAACTCTTCTTCACGGGCATGTCACGGTCCCCCCCTTCCCTCTGCCCCCCCGCCCCCCTCTCTTTGCCACTCAACATTTTTCCCACACAAGATGTCAACAAGCGGGGGAGTACGGCTCAACACACCCCACGAGTATCTCCCCTTAAGACACGCGTGTTTTGAGTCGTTGACGTTTGTGCTGGTTTTGTGAGGCTGTGTTATTGCGCGGGTGCAGGGCGGTGACCCTAGCAGAGTGTGTTAGTGTGAGTCGGACAGCGGGCGCGGGTCGCGGAGGGCGTGCAATTAACCCCCGTCGCTGTACGCACCCGGTCACCCCGGGCCGGGGCCTCACGTAAAGGGACCTGACACAACGGCGCCCTTTGATTAGCGCAGACCCAGGAAAACAAGCCTGGGACTGAAGAGTCAAGACGCCTGCCCCATAGGCTGACCGTGGAGCAGGGCAGCGAGGCCGACAGCTAATGTGATTTAAAATGCTCGCCTCCCCTGTCTGGGAGGAACATTTACGCGGGGGTTATCACAGTAGGGGTTTTCTGGGTAGGACGAACTTCCTGCCCGCGCTTCCTGTGCAGAGCCCAGACTTAGAGCCAAACATAGCTTGTGGGCTTTAGCACCGGCTAAAGCGCTCAGTCACAATAAAACGCTGTAGGCGTCTTTTATGGTCCCTTTTTTTTTTTTTGCTAAGTGAATACGCAGCAGCTTCCTGGAGAGCTTAGCTTCCTCGCCGCACTCCAGTGCTCCAATCCGGGCTACCTGAGCACCTACGACTCGACTGAAAGGCAGACGATAATCAGGAACACTTTCGACACAATGCTCCCGAGAGCTCGGCATCGGAGGCGGGCCAAGGCAGGAAGAAAGCCAGCGTCACGTCCTCTGCGGGAAGAGAGCCGACGCCGCTCGCCAGCTCCCCGTATCGGACGCGGCGGCACTTCCGTCGATTCACGGGGCACCTCGTTCATTTGTCATAACCTGTCAGAACGGGTCTTATGTGTTTCTTTTAATGCGCCCTCCCTCGCTTGATTGTTTGCATGGCACACCGGCAAAGTGAGAACTTGAATCCTATAACATGTTGTAAGAACAATAGCAGGGGTGTAGCCTTCGTGTAAAGCTGTAAAAAAAAGAAAAAGAAAAGCTATTTAAATGTGACGTGTGAAACCAAATTGTCCTTTTGACCTTGTGGCGGATGTTCTTGTGAAGTGTGACAGACAGACGCAAAGGCAGTGCTGGTTTGTGGCTGGTGGTTATGTACCTTTTCTGGCTTGTCTTGAAACCCCCTGGCTTTCTCCTCCTCTCTCCCACAAATAGAGGTGCAGCTGTGGTCACGCTCCAAGGCGTTAGTGGATGGGTCCAATGATGGGATGGGGCAGCAAGTTAGGTCCCACTGCAAAGGTTTCACACTCAAACCCTGTTAGACTTCCCCCGACAACCATCTTTGCAGACCAAGTCGACCCAAGAACATCAGACGATAGATTATATCTTTTGCCAATGAGATTTTGTACTGATTTGTTGTTGACATTTTTTTTTATTCTGAACTTTGCAATAGCAAAGAGAAAATGATAGTTCTCCCCCCTCAAACAAACCATTAGCATTTTAAAAATTGTTGGTATTATTGATCGTCTCAATTTATATAGTGTGCTTTAGAAAGGGGATGAAAGAGGTCTGCGTTTTGACAGGGATGGAGATCAGGACAGGGCGAGAGAATGAAAGAGAAAGATGTGAGTAAGACATGTAAAAAAAAAAAAGATTCAAAAGAAGAAGGCTTGCAGGACCTTAGAGTAAAAAGTAACGATAGAAGGATCTGGATGTCAAACAGGATTACTTTATTTAGTCTATGAAGAAACCACCCAAGGACATAGGAGACTGCAGCAGAAACCTCAGGCCAACGAGCATGAACTAGAATCCTGTCTGGAAAATAAATAGGTTCAGGAGGTCAAGAGCACGATGCATTTATTACATCGACACTTCCTGTTGCACCCCCCCCCCCCCCCCCTCCTTCCCTTATGCATGAATCCCCCTGCCCCCCGAGCGCTTCATCCAAAAAGTAACCATCGCCATGCCAAACACGAACAGCTGGGAGGATGACCCTCGCCCTTCCACATCCGTCTGATTCCGGCCGCTGCCAATCAGAAGTCCAGCGAGGACGCCCCCAGTGGCCTGGAGAGGTGGGGATGTCACAGGGGCCCCTGGTATACATGAGGCCCATTCCACTCCCCTGGTATACACGAGGCCCTATCCACTCCCCTGGTATACACGAGGCCCTATCCACTGACCTGGTATGCATGAGGCCCTGTCCACTCCCCTGGTATACATGAGGCCCTGTCCACTACTGACCTGGTATACATGAGGCCCTGTCCACTCCCCTAGTATACACAAGGCCCATTCCACTCCCCTGGTAAACACGAGGCCCTATCCACTCCCCTGGTATACATGAGGCCCTGTCCACTCCCCTGGTATACACGAGGCCCTATCCACTGACCTGGTATACACGAGGCCCTATCCACTGACCTGGTATACATGAGGCCCTGTCCACTCCCCTGGTATACATGAGGCCCTATCCACTCCCCTGGTATACATGAGGCCCTATCCACTCCCCTGGTATACACGAGGCCCTATCCACTCCCCTGGTATACATGAGGCCCTATCCACTCCCCTGGTATACATGAGGCCCTATCCACTGACCCTATCCACTCCCCTGGTATACACGAGGCCCTATCCACTGACCTGGTATACACGAGGCCCTATCCACTGACCTGGTATACACGAGGCCCTATCCACTCCCCTGGTATACATGAGGCCCTGTCCACTGACCTGGTATACACGAGGCCCTGTCCACTCCCCTGGTATACATGAGGCCCTGTCCACTGACCTGGTATACACGAGGCCCTGTCCACTCCCCTGGTATACATGAGGCCCTGTCCACTCCCCTGGTATACATGAGGCCTTGTCCACTCCCCTGGTATACACAAGGCCCTATCCACTGACCTGATATACACGAGGCCCATTCCACTCCCCTGGTATACATGAGGCCCTGTCCACTCCCCTGGTATACATGAGGCCCTATCCACTGTGTGATCTGTCCTGTCTGCAGAGACAAACCCACCATGATAATGACAATACAGAACAGGACAGCACAGCACGGTACAGAGAGCATGTTGAGATGAATGTGCGTGTTTGTGTCTGTGTGTGTGTGCGCGCCAAGAAATCAAACTCTTTCATCAAGCTTAATAGACTCTTGTTCAAATTCTGTCATAGTTGATTTAATTTTGCATTTGTTTTGTAGATTCCTTTACATAATTATGTAGGTGTGAGTCAGAGTGGGCCAGCAACGTTCAAACTTTAGTGTGTGCGTGTGAGTGAGCATGTGTGTAATTAAATCTATGTATACGTGCTCTCTCGTGTGTGTTTTATGAGGGTGTGGGGATAAGCTGCAGTGATGTATGGAAAAGCCAATGGACGTTAACATACACTATCCAAACTGATAATTAAAGGCAGAAGTGCAAAGCTAAACCACTTATGTCATTCCACGTACACGACCTGGAGTCCACTTCCAAGAAGGAGGTTGCTTTGACTAGGTTATGGTATGGATGTGTGTGTGTGTGTGTGTTTCTGTGAGTGCACTCGCATTTGCGTATGTGTGTGAGTTTTTGTTGGTGTGTGTGTGTGTGTGTGTGTGTGTGGATAGGGGCCTGGCAGTTTGTTGATGCTTGAACAGCTGCTCTGAATGAGCGCTAATAGCTTGTTTGCCGTTCCAACCCTGAGCTGTACAGTCCACTATTGGCAGTGTAGAATTGGGATTTCAACAATAAAAAAAGCAAAGGGGTGTCAAAAAGACACTGCCAAGGTAATCAGATTCTTATGGTTAAATGTTTAAAATTGCTATAATTTCTCCATAACCTTGCTAAAACACTGGCGCTTTTTCACATTGCCCTGTGTAAGTCCAGAAATGTATTTAGCAGAAAACTCTGCTAAATATAAAAACTATTCCCTATGTAGTGTGTGTGTGTGTGTGTGTGTGTGTTCGCGTGTAATGTATACGTTCACAGTAGCATCCGCTTAGGAATGCCTTCAACCCCATAGCATGTCCATCGACGAGTGCGTGTGCGAGTGCGTGCGTGGGGTTGGAAACACAGAGAGACTGAGCAGGGTCCATAATCCGTTTGGGGGTCTTCTCAGCGTTACAGGCTAGTGTTGCCACAACACACGGCATTAGTACACCATGTGGCTCCGCTCTTCTAGGACCATGACTTCATCTGTGCTTCAGAGAAACAGCAGAGTGACAGGACAGGCCTCTCAGCACATTCTGCCCCCCCCCACACTGTCTCCCTGCTCCCTGATAACGCACGAAGCATTGGGAACACGGAGATTAGCCGCAAGCGAGGACACACAAAGAAAACATGGAGAGGGGGAAAAAAGCACAGGTTCGTTTTTCACTGCTCCAGCAGATTATGTCAGTGACAGCTCTGAAGTAACAAGGTGTTCATATATATATATCTATATATACGGTGTATATATATCTTCATCTATAGACCTATATATACATATATACAGTATATTTGTAAGTACTACACATCGTCTTTTCTTTGAGCTTTGCCAGGAAGGTACATTTTTGGAGCATTAATAGTTTGTCAAAAGTATGACTATCTTCGTCAATGACTCAAAGACAGCAAAGTTTCAAAACAAAACTGCATGTCTTGCTTTGTTTTCGTTTGATTGTTTTGTACGTTCCACCTCATGTTCACCCTGAGCTGAGGATTAGTTCTCCAGTGCCCTCACATCTCTTCCTGACACTTTGCCTTTGAACACGCTGCAGCATGTCTGTGAACAGCTGATCCATCTGATAAATAAAACGAACCATTTGTATTGACTGATTTGCAATTCAAATCAAAACTCAAAGAGATTTTCACTTCATCTCGTCCTAGTCTCTTTCATGGGACCTGAAGCGCGTCCCCCTCTCAAAGAAGCACAGCGGCAAGCCGGCTGGACCAGATCCGCTCATGAAAATCATAATAAGCATAAACAAAAGGCTGTGCTTCCTCGCAGATCTTGTGGCGCACATCTGGACATCCCCTTCAATTAAACGTCCAGCATGTGACCTGAGCTGGAAACCATTTGTTCACCAGCGGTGCGGTCACTCCAGCCAAAAAGCTGATGGGCTTGGGGGGGGGGGGGCAGGGGGGTGAGTAAGGGAGACGGCTCCAATAGAAGAATATGGGGCTGGGGGGGGGGTTGCTGAGGTTATTTGGCCCAGAGCCCTTGGTTGCATAGTACTATGGTACTTGGCCGTGTTTGAAGATGTAATCTCCCATTTGGTTTTCATTGAGTGGGCAGGATGGGAGGGTGCCAGTCCCCTGCTCCCCTGGGCCGTCCCTGTATCAGGGTCCAGGGAGCTGGCTCTCCTATAAACACCGGTTAAACGCCCTGGAAACGGCTCGCCCGTCGTCCCTCAAAGCAGCCAGTAGGAAATTGGCAACACTGCCTACAACGTTACGGTAAATGTGAACTCATGTGGAGCAGAAAGGATCCAGAAAAAGGACATACAGTAGATGTACTAGATGTACAGTACACTGATAATCATACAACGTATATTCATATGTTTTTTCTTCTTCTAAGATCTTTAAAAGAGAGAGAGAGAGAGTTGCCAAGAGTTGCCATTATTCCATTGAAGATTTCCAAATTCCAAATACCTGTCATAATCATCGGGGGTTTCAAAACATTTTCTGGTACTTGATGAAAAGAGATTTAGCAAGTTCTAAGGAAGAAGAGAATAAAACGCCAAAGGTTATTATTGTTATTGATTAGATTTTAGGAGTTTTATTACAACCATACTGGTGCTTACATCCAAATCCCCCCCGCCTGGATGGAGAATGAATTAAATCTATTGTACCCTCCTCACAGATACACACTACACTAAAACAAGAACACTATCACAGTTTGTTTCCTCACACAATCTCTACACATTCAATACCTGGATATTAACTTCTTAAAGTTTATTAGGTCATACATTTGACTACTTTGAACATCACCATTTGAAGAGTCACATTCTTGCGACACTGTATTAATTAATCAACTGAAAAAAAAACTCTAGCAAAGTTTTTTTTTTTTTATCTATGTAATGTTAGCTTCGTCATCTCACCACAGTAACATTATAACTGTGGTGACAGACTGAAAGCATAGGTTACATTACTGAATGCATAGGAGAACAAACAGAGCATCTCAGAACGCTCAGTATTTGGTGGGAAACACATCTATCAAGGAACAGAAATAAGGCCTTATCTCTGGCAAAGAGAGTGTCATCTAACCCAGAGCTCTGTCTTGTGTTTCCCCATCTAGACCTGGCAAACAGTCCGCATGGATATGAGGGGGGTCCTTTCCTGTTGCAGGGGATCATTTTTTTTTGATTATCTGACAAACTTCTCATATACAGTATTTATACTCTTCTCTATATGAATATGTATGCTCTTATCTATCTATCTATATGTGTGTGTATATATATATATATATATATATATATATATATATATATATATATATATATATATATATATATATATATATATATATATATATATATACATGTATATGTGTCCTATTCTCTCTCTCTCTCTCTCTCTCTCTCTCTCTCTCTCTCTATATATATATATATATATATACGTACAGTACCAGTAAAAAGTTTAGACACTTTCCTGTAATGGAACTGTATATAAAGCCTGGAGTAAATTCCTTCAATTACAATTTGATGATATTATGGATGCGATGTGACACACAGCTAAACCAATGTGAGAAGAGTTGGCTGGTGGTTAGATGGCACACAAGCATTCCCATTGACAGGGCACTTTGTAGTGGATGACTTGAGAGATGAGATGGTTCCTGGCTGGAGGAGTCTGTGGGTTAAAAGCTTTTAGCTAATAAAATGATATAATTAAGTCAAACAATGGCCATCTGTTGTTCATTTGTCCCCTGGTACTAATTAAGAGTTAAAGAAGAGGAGAATAAACATAGAAGTTTGTAACCTAACTCGTAGAGCTTGCTAATGCAATGTTAAGGCCCCACATGCTTTCTGCGGTTTACAAACCTTAACAAGTTCATCATATTTGAGTTGAATTCAAATATTCTGATTAGCCAGTAACTATTGCAATGCAATTTTTAAGCTGATGCAGACCAGCCAGCCATCGCTCGTTCTGCCTGGCCAGCATAATAGAAACATCAAAATACACTTTGAGTTTTTTGCTAAACAGACTGTGGGGACAGGAACAGCATGTTTCTGCTTCCACCATTTTAATGAGATATCATCATAAGCTGGGTTGTTGTAATGTCCTCCCTCTTGATTTCATGTTGAAAGAATTTAGGGGAGCCCCCTGTCTTAAAACACAGTGGGTATGCACTCTTTTTGTGAGCTTGAATTGTTTCTTTTTGCGGTTTTCAAATAATTCTAAATTTGAGGCCTTGAAATAACAAAATGACAGGGTGTGTAATTTTGGAACAGAAACCAGATCCCGTTGTGTGCTACAGTGTTTTGGGTAGGCAAATACTGGTTTGGCAGTTCAAAGGGCAACGGAAATAGCTATCTGTTTCCTCGAGGACATAAACAGTTGTACGAGGTATGTCTCTTATGCCATTTTGAAGTAAGTTGCAATTTGTTTTGAATGGGCGCTTGTAATTTCTGCTGGCCTCTGTGGATTGCATGTGGACCATTGTGAAGGCTTAAACAGTTGCCGTATTGCTTTTCTTTGTTGTGAAAAATAAATAATGATCTCTGTTTCCTCGTAAATAAACAGTTGTATGAGGTCTACCTCCTGTGACATTTTTAAGTATGCTGCAATTTGTTTTGAATGGGCGCCTAACTTCTCATTTCTGGTGGCCCCTGTAGATTGTATGTGGATAATTACAAAAGCATAAACAGTTGTGGTATTGCTTTTTTCTGTGCAGTTTAAAAGAATAGAGTGTAATGGATGTACAATACCATCTAGGTGAGTCGTTAGCTAAAACAATGCATTATCCAAAGTTATACATCACAGCTTTAAAGAACCATACAAAATATTTAAAAGTTAAAAGTGGATAAATTGTGAAGACGTGTGGAGTATAATGTAAAAATTATATTCCTCAACATTTGCATGACTATTTCATTTCATGAACCCCAACTAGCCAATCCCAGAGATAATGGAAACTGTTACATGTATCCAAGTAAAGATCCTAAATATTTGTCTTAATGGAACTGCAGGAAAACATTATTCAAATCAGATTAGACGTGGAACCACTTCAAAACATACTGCACCTATTCCAAAAATCTTGAATAAATTAGATAGCAGCGTGTGGAACCAAGATAAATGAAAATGTGATCCATCCTTGCAGATTTACAGACTTGTATATTGTCAGAAGCTTTGCCAAGTTTTTGTATCACAACATGTTGTGTAGAGGGTCTCTCCAAGGCGGTGGCCATACATTCAATATAACTGACGTTCAACTCATCACATATAAGCCAACATAGGAATTATATGTTTGATAAACATGCATGCTACAGTCACCTACAGCTGGGTCATAGTGCAACAGGGTTGGAAAACCACTTAACTGTCCTAGCGTGACCTTACGTTGGACAGAATCACTGTTTGAAATGAAACACATCATTGGGTCCAGCTTTTCGTGACAGTATCACGTGTCTCTGTCAACCCTCTATCGCTCCTGCTCCACCAACAAATGCAGGACCCTATTCAATGTGTGCCGCCTCATGGTCTTTATGAGGCCTGGAAAGATAATGCTATTTTTTTATTTGATGATGAGGGATAAAGGAATGCTTGCACATACTGTAACATATTTCATCTTTTGGACTGGGTTTTACATTAACTTTTTAACTCCCTGGTCAAGCGGTATGCAATTTTTTTTATGAATGGAAACAATCGGATTCAACTGTTTCTTCCATTCTTCGATACAAATTCCTCCACTATAACAAAAAACCTCTAATAAAAATATTGTCCTTAGAGGATTCTTTTAATAAAAACCGTGAAATAGACACAGCTTCTTCTACACCCCCTTAAACATCTCTTACTGTGGGGAGTATAGGAGTTCCCTGGTCAGCCATTGTCCTCAGTCTGGGAGTCCCAGTTGGGACCACTGCTTCTGGGCTCTAGATGGCTTTGATAGCGGTGTGTTAGAAGAGACCGCACATTTGCTCTGCTCCTCTTTATCGGCAGCTGGAGCTTCCGTTGAGGTCATTCCCTCATCTCATTTCGATAACACACAGGCACACACAGGCACTCACACAGGCGCACACACACACGCACACACACACACACACACACACACACACACACACACACACACACACACACACACACACATACTAGTCCATGTCTACATAATTGGGTCATTAGGTTTAAAGGACAAATGAGGTTGGCAGGGGAGGAAGGAAAATAAGCACACCGTACCTTTTCAAAGGTAAAAGTTTGAAATGCATGGTTGATGATGTTGTTTCTCAGGAAACAGCTCAACACACAGTGCACTAGACACATGGCTCAGTTGGCAGACAACCCTGAAGTTACTAAAACGTCTAAATGTGATTTATGGAAACACTTAACAACACACACTCCATGTCGGGGAATAGCACTCTCCAGGACGATGGAATGCTTTCCCTGAGAATTACAGGTCTATGCAATCATTTCCTTCTCTTCCAGACCAGTTTTTAACAAGGAACAACGGCAGACGGACATGTTGCAGGAAATAACTGGCCCAACAGGGATCCCTCTCTGCCGTGCATTCTGTATACAAAACTACAAAGACCAGCTGCGGTCAGCACACCCTTGTGAAAAGAGGCCAAAAAAAGAGTGAGCTTCCACAGAACGTCCAAGAGACTGACAGCCAGCATGCACAGAAGAGACTACAAACCTGTGCAGTGGAAGTGCACACAAACAAACGTCGGAGAAGAGAGAGAGAAAGAGAGAGAGAGAGGGTGAGAAAGAGAAAGGGTGAATGGGAAAATGAGAGAATGAGAATGTCTCAAAAACAAATACTGTAGTCTTACTACATGTCTCCTGCAAGCACCCTCTTCCCTCTCTCTCTCACACACACACACAAACACACACACACACACACACACACACACACACACACTCACACACACAGAGAGAGAGAGAGTAATACCTTAAGGCTCTAGGTACATAGAGGCACTCTACGAATGTTTGCTTTTCTGAAGTCATGCTGCTAAGCATACATTTCCAGCTCACCTTCTACCAATAACAGTTCAATCAACTATTTGTCTTTTGGTTTTCACCCTCCATTCTTTTGGCTAGGTGTTGTGGGAGGCCAGCTGTGTCGGGTCCCTGACTTGCCATTCCACGCTGATTAGAAGCCAGTCCAAGTCTCAGTGACCACCATTAGCTGATTGTGGTATTTCTCCTAAGTCCAATCTGTATTTCTTGCAAGTATAATCACCCCCTCTGTAAGTGATATTTTGGAAGGCATTTTCTGCGTTTAAAAGGCTCTCGTAAGACAAAGGTTCTACACGAGGCAGGCTGGGGCTGTCTTAGCTAGCCTCCTGGCCAGGCCACAACTGTCAACGCCGGTTTCCACCATTCCTGGGGCTCCCGACTCACCTGCCTCCTCAAACGCCATGTGTTGTTATTTGTGTGTCAAAGTTGGCATTCCTGCTGTGTTAAAACATCTGTTTACCTCAGGACCTGCTTTCTAGGCTTGTTTAAAAAAATGAGGTGCTAATGGAGGAGTGACGTTTTGATGTTTCACACTGCGTTTGTCTGGTAAAGTACAAGAGTCCTCTGTACTCCAAACAGACCCTCACAGATTTCCAGGTATTCTGCTGGGTTCCAGTTTCCAGGTGAGCAACGGAAGACTGAGCTGTCAAGTTGCTCATGGCTTAATTCAGCTCATGTTATTATGAGTTTGGATCTAGTAGGTACAACCCATCGCAGGTGTCGATAAAAAGAAAACATTTTCAACACCGCAAAATAACAGCTCAACCTTTGTGATAGATGAAACCAAATTGACTAGAAATTTTTTTGTACCTTTTTTTTTCTTTTTAACGTTTTTTGGCTTTGGTGAAACTATATGCACATACAGTAGAATGTCGGCCCCCTCTGAGCTCAAACTACAAAAACAGGACGGACTCAAAAACAAGAGGGACTTCAAAATTATACTTTCACTGAGTTTTAATAACCATTTTGGACAAAAACAGAGACGGGCCCCAAACTCCTTGAGGTAAACTGGGAGCCCGTTCAGATGAGGCGTCAACAGACTCCAGGGTGCTTACCAATAACGTGACCCGAGCAACAGGACCGAGCACAACGGAGACGTTTCCCCTCACCTTGACACAAGTGGAAGTAAATGGGAAAAAGTTAACTGTGCACAGAGCAGCTGTAAGCAAAAGTTATAGCTCTCTACCGTTCACATGCCGTTCCCCTTGGGTCGGAGGGGCTAACCTAATAAGCTAGCGTGAAGCGCCAGCAGTATCACTTAACTGAGCCTGGACTTTACTCAAACTGCTGGTCACAGCTGAGCTGCTCGGTCCAGAGGGCGGGTCATACTGTATTGGAGGGAGATCTCGTGGTAGAATGCTGTCGTAAAACATTCACATGGGCACTCTGGGTAAACTCATCGTGACATCAGCCCACAGATCTCTCTGACTCTTTTTTGGCCTGATGAAGGAACCGTTTCAAAAATGCTTGTATCAAATACGTCAGCACCTAAAATGTTTTTATGTTTACCACATCTTTACAACACATGATTTTATAATTTTGCGTTACTGCAGAAAAGTACAAATTTCCAGTATCCAAATTTTTTTTTTACTGACTTTACATGAATCTACCCCCATATGCACCTGCTTATCGTCTAACCTGCTAAAAGCACATATAATAGTAGGGGTTCAGCAACTTATTTTTATACCTTTTTTTATTGAACTTGATGAGACTTCTTTCAACAAGACGCTTTGGATTTTCAATCCCCTTAAACAATACACATCTAATATAAGTTGAGTAACCCAACATCCAAGAAGCTCACTCTTGCCCTACTATCCTTTTTCCGATAAAGGAATAAGTGTGTTTTTACAGGGGATGCAATATAAAGTAATTCTAGCCGTCTGCCTTGGGATATTTCCTGTACCTCAAACCCCATTCCTAAACAGACTTGTACACTGAAGAAGATAGCCTATGTGGTCAGAATGTCATAGCCTCTGGGAGTGAGGGAGTGTTGGAGAAGAGAAAGAAAGAGAGAGAGAGAGAGAGAGAGAGAGAGAGAGAGAGAGAGAGAGAAAGAGAAAGAGAAAGAGAGAGAGAGAGAGAAACACATTCTTCCTCCTCGCAGCTGTGTTTTCAGTTCAGGTTTTTCTTCACCAGTCTCATCGAAGAAAGCAATCCAAACTGGCCTTTGCCTTACTGCAGGGTTTAGATCCAGCTTGCCTGCTCATTACAGTAGGCTAGATTCACTCTAAAAGGCACAGACATTGACTATGGGTAAAGATCTTGCCCTATTCATGAAGGGTTGTTTTAAGTTTTCTGATTCTTGAGTCCACCTAGAGACCTTGAGCAGAAGATGCTTAAGGCTTCTAGTAAGCAGCCGTTCTTTGTAGCGGGTTCAATTTGAGGTCTGCGGATCTGCACTCAAGGCCTTTGTGGAAACTTTATGGAGGCTAATGGCTGTCTTAGCAATGTTTTGGATTTAGCCGACCTAAGAGTAGAGTTGGTGTAATTACACAAACAATTCCGATATTATACCAAGTTTAAAGTCAATATTAAGATTCCAACTATTGCATTTGATATGTACAAACAGCGCAACAAATGCATTGTATGTAAGCTAGCGTTAAATAACGTTTTAACCTTTTTGTGCCGTGCCTATAGGCCTACTAATTATTGCTGTTTACAATGTGTTTAGACCTAAATCCATTTGTAAGGAAGACTGGTTTCTATTCAGGAAGCAGCCAGCTGCAAAACCAACTCTATATCTACAAGTTTTCTGAAGCTGGGATAAACATATTTTCGGCTATGTGCCATTGTGTAAATAATTTAACAGCATGTGTTTTGTGTATAGTCAGATAACCGTATCATTGCAGAGATGTTTGTAGTCTCATTGCTTCCTTATTTTCTTCAGGCGACCCGAACCGAACGGCGGTGACCTCTAGCAGTCTGTCTGGACCTTTGAAGGAACAAAAATGTATACATTAGGCATATAAGTATGTAACAATTATTTATAGCACAATATATGGCATACGGTTTGAAATATAAAGCAATCACTCATACAGAATGTAGCCTGTCCCACAGCTTGCAACATGGGATCGAACCATCTGAATCTTTGAAGCCCAAATGTGGGTCCAAAATGTTGATCTCCTAGTCCTACACGGGTACAATGAGATTGATAGTGATTATTGATTATTGATAGATTATGGTCGTCTTTGGTCAGCTACCTTTAAACACCTGGTCGGCTACTTCAAAGTACCTATTTTCTTTGGTAACATTTTAAATTGGCAGTACAAGATAATGTTGTCATGATGCCACGACAACTCAATCTTAAATAGGAATTTATGGCTTCAGTGTTTAATAACAATGACGTGAGACGGAAAATAAGTTTAAAGAAATATTTCATTGACACACAAAACATGAATACGGTAATGTTTATTTAAGACATCAGGAGGTCTGCTGTTGAGGTAACGAATGTATCCTACTCTTCAACTCTATTCTGGTGTCAAAATGGTCTATTGTCCCTTTGTAACCCTTGGTTGTTTCTCCTCCTGCTTACTGAGACACTAGGTTGTTGTGTCTGTAAACAGCTATCAAAAGGCTGTCAGTCATTATTGCATGCCAGTCCTCCTGCTGAGATAATACTGTAATGAGATTATATAACCTCATACAATGAGATTTTTTTAGGGGGAAAGTCATCTATTTGTGATGAGCTATTCACCTCACCCAAAATGGTCTCTAAAGGCTTAGACTGCCTAAAACAAATAATTATTTACCCGTTAAACAGCTGGACTATTCTGCCCATTGCTAACCAGGGTCAAATTTGCACTAGTGATCTCTCATTTGACCGAACCTCTGGTGTTTACTGAAAGCTGTATGTGGAAAAAGATGATGATGCTATCTCACAAAAATGTGCAGCATCCCAATGAAACAGTCAATGTAGCTTTTATATTATACAAGTTTTATTTTTTCCACGTGCGCAGTTCGAAACCCCTCCTTTACGTGTTGCATTTAGTATTGTGAGCATGTGGAAAGAGCGAATACATTATTCGATTCTCTTCTGTTCGTTTCAAATAAACCCCTCTTTGTGTTGCATGGAAAGCTGGAGGCTGTAGTCCCTTTTGCCCCGTCCATCCAGAGGGGATCCCGGGTGGGGGGGGGGGGGGGGCTAACTGCTGTGAGCCTGTCATCTGCAGTGAGCCCTGCCGGCTCCTCTCAGCCCCCAGCCGGCCCCCCTCACACGGTGGCTCTGCCAGCAGGACCACGGCCAGCCCATTCTCTAGTCCCTGACAGCCACAGAATAGAGTCCTTGACCCAGAACGCTAAACTATATCTAACATGACAAAGGAGTACAGCCCGGGCAGTTGGAGATGAAGGGGATGCAAATTTAGCAGCAAATTTGCGGGTTAAAGAGGATCCTTCAGGGCCCTCCCAAGCTCTTCGACCGCTCAACATGCATTGTGTGCTCTGTCGCACACCCTTCAGTATGTTTGGCTTCATTAGAAGCTAATCTGTGAGGACTGTACAATACT
Organism: Galaxias olidus; assembly: GCA_026901105.3. Lineage (NCBI taxonomy): Eukaryota > Metazoa > Chordata > Actinopteri > Galaxiiformes > Galaxiidae > Galaxias > Galaxias olidus. The sequence continues at coordinate 48,030 of JAPMUY010000962.1, forward strand.
GTTCAGTTGACGTAGTGTTGTGATATTTGACTTTATAATTGAGGGCTATTGATAAACTCATTGTGCTGTCAGTAGACCAGAGTTTAATTGGATAGGTATAGTTGAAACCTGTACTTTCGGGGTAGTTCACTTTTAACAGATTAGACTCAATATCTTTGGAGACACTTTGAAACAGAACGAAGGAACTATGAAAATTAGTTACATTCTCGTTTGCATTTTTTTTTCTTTACTCGTAACAACCAGCGAACGGAGCGAAGAATCTAAAATAAAGATTGTTTTGAAGGAAAAGGATAAGCGATAGCCCCACACCTCCCGGTCGCCACTCCCTTCTTTCTCTCCTTCTCTCCTTCTCACGTTTGTCGCCCCCCCCAAACCCCCCCCCCCCCCCCCCCCCCCCCCAGTTCCAGCTGCCTCCCGTCAACGTCTCTGTGCTTAAGGGGGGTTCAGGATCTCTCTTTCTCGTGCAGCTGAGAGCGATTAGGCCTTTTTGCTAAGCTCGGGACGACAAGTGTACAGTTTAGAGTGGGACCGAGACCCTTAGCCCATGACAACTGATGAGAAACGATTTGATTCAGAATCACAGGACACAACCGATCATTTTTCTAGTCTTCTTCCTCTTCTTCAGTTTCCTCTATCCTTCACGTGCCTCTAACGTAGCTGCCCCCCCTCTTCCCCCGGTGTCCACCCTACGCCGTTACGAAAGAGCACATGCCCCCCCTGAATCCCTCTGTCGAGGTGGGAGATGACTCATCGGGTCTTCCCTTGGTTGGCTGCTGGTGTAAACAGAGGAGTTCGTGGAAGGCGTTAAGTGTTCTCTGGAACTTAAAAGGACCCACAGTCAGTGTTTGATCCCCCCCCCCCCCCCCCCATTGTGTGCAGTGTACGTAAGGGTGCTGGTATTTGGTTACGGGGTGAGTTTGATTGCCCGCACTTCCCTCTCGTCTTTAATCTAAGTGCCGAGCCTCGGATTAATCTGTTCGTTGGCTGGCGGTCCATTGTTGCCATTCCACAGAGAGCAAGGGAATCTGCGAAGTGTTCCGATTTCGGGAGAGACCCCCTGACAGCTGCACTACTACTTGGGCGGTGTCCAGACCCCCCTATCTCACGGCCTGTGAAAGCTCACCAACAGCTTAATTGCGCTTCAGAAGTTCAACCTTGTTTTCCGGCTGTGTTAGACCGACATGAAGTGGGCCAGGAACATCCTAAAAGCCTGTTTACCGGTGCCCCTCCCTCTTCTAAAGCCCGTCAGCGCTCGCCGTATGCGTCACCACTTAAACAAATGATGGCATGTGATATGTTTCTGTGTGTGTGTGTGTGTGTTTGTGTGTGTGTGTGTGTGTGTGTGTCTTCCAAGTCCGAGGGAACTGCGTTTCTCTGGACGTTTACCCAATTACTCCTGGAAGTACCATCTTCCCCGGTCCGTTCCACAGGAAGCAACGAGAGGAAGAGGGTTCTCAAACAGCGCACACCAGCTCATCATACACAGCACTATACCCTTTCAACTGGGTGCACACCGCGATGCGTGGACACACTCAAATTCAAACACACAAACTCTCACACACAGACACACACACACACACACACATACACACACAGAACTATTTTTCAAAAGTGCAATTGACCCCTGGGGCTAAGGAGGATCCTAGTATGTGCACTGTTCAGGGTCTGTAGTGCATTAACAGCATAGCTGTTTGCAATACTCACTCGATGGAAGGCTCTAAATAATATACATGCTTTCTATGTCAGCTTGACATGGAGGTTGAGGTTGAGCAATGGCTCAAATCTTTAGAATTTGTTCAATTGGAAAAGCTTTGTGAGCTTGGCATTGTGGCAGTAACATAATATTTTAATGCACAGAGCCTGTACGACGAGGTAGGAGTTACGGACAGGGTGAAAAGAAAGAGAGAGAGAAAGGGAAGGAAGGAAAGAGAGAGGGTGGGGGGTATCTTGAAAGTTCAGCAATTAGGTATCTCTCATTCTCTTTCTGTCTCTATCTCGCTCACTCGCTCTGTCTCTGTGTGTGTGTGTGTGTGTGTCTCTCTCTCTCTCTTTCTCTCTCGCTCTCTCTCTCTTTGAAATCGCAGGCCAGGGTTCAGACAGAGGGCCTCCATTCAAGCTTTCCCGCTGCTTATCATGCTATCATCTGAGCTGGAGGGGAAGTGGAGTGTACACTGTCAGGAGGCGGCTCTCGGCACTGACGCTGCCCTGGCCGCTGTGGCTCCAGCTGGGTGGCTGTGTTGACCTCACACCCTGTCCACTGGGAGCACACTGGGCATGGTGGCTGAATCGCTCCGTTGATGAAAAGCAGTTTTGGTTCCAGACTGGCCATTGAGAATTTGCTCAGAATGGGGACTTTGACAGTGAAGGTGGATGAATGTAACCTAGGCAACGTGTTGGCTATCGCAAAGATCCTTTTGAGACAATTCTTCCTGGAATGAGTTAAAAGAGATAAAACATATTTTTTTCTTTTATCTTCTCTATAATCATACATAACCACAGTGTTTAAAACTTAAGACAACAGATGGAAACTGTCCCCCCCCCCCCCCCTATCTTTTAAGTGTAGGCTACCATGTGAATGTACAGCTCAAAACAATGCCTAAAGGCAATTTTGTTCTTGAATGTTTTTTCTCAACCGTGACCCGTGTTGTAAAAAGGTTTATGGAGAGTTCTGGGAAAGAGGCTAATTTTAAGAAGGGCTCAATGGTGAAGGTGTTCATGAATTTGCCATTTATTTCTCCACCGGACTTTACTGTATAGGTGTCACTGTCTGCTTTAGGAAAGGTTTCCCTGAACAGCGGAGGAATCTTAAAAATAACAGCTATATGAAAGGCTGATGCTCTGAAAGCGGTTACTAAAAGTACTCTTCAGTGAATAGGTTTACTGCCAATGCCCAAGAATCACAGAGATTCCAATTCAGTCTACTTTATATTACAGGTACTTCGGAAGACCGTTATTGTGAAATACAAATATGGATTAAATATGCATGATAAGATACATTTTCTACTTTATTTACATTCCAGCTTAATCGCATGTAACAGCCTTGGTCTACTCACAGTGTCCACAATTGCTATGACGTTATGAACACGATATCTGTGTAACTTTGTAAATAATCTCTCAAATGTTTGTAGTTTAGAAAAAAATTAAAACCAAGGGAGGTGCCATAATGACACTACACATTTTGTTCAAACAAATACACCTTGGTATGTTTTTCACCAAGGACGTCCCCTACAGCTATACACTCTTGCCTTTGTTGTTTTTATGATGTTTACCACAGGCATTTCATATGATACTATTGTTTTAGCGGAGCACCTGCGACCTGCCTTAAGGTTTTTAATGTGCACGTCTGTTGATTTTGCACAACAAATGAGCTGTAACTTGCCATCTGCTAGCGTTTATCACCACGTAAGGTCCTTTTGGGGCGGAGAACCTCCATTGAGATCTACAGTGATGTGGTTTCCTAGCTGGGGTGACAATGCCGAGATCAAGCCAGCGCAGTGCAGTGAGCAACACGTGTGTATCGATGAGGGTCATTCACTTAATGAGAGTTTTAAGTCCCCTTTCCGTTGCACGGAGAGTGTCGGCTATAGCCTTCCCTATCAGGGTTGTTTTGGCTTTGTGTTATCGCATGAGGACAGGACTGCTCTTGCTGAACAATCTTTTCTTTTCTGCATGGGCAGGCAGAGTGCTGTGCTCTCACATACAGATTGATGTTAATGACACATACGGGAACATTGTGTGTATGTCCTTTCTTGAATACTGTGTCTTCGCCCTCTTACTCTAGCCAAGAAGAAACCAAGAGAAAAAAACGGATTTACACTGTTATTATACACTTTTATGTTATTATAATTTTTACCAGGTTAATTGACTGACTGGAAAGAAAATGCTTGAATCCCTAACATTAGAAATGTTTACAAAGTCTTCACTGCGGGGCATTGATCCAATGACAATATTGGCTCATACAACCATTAACATTGTCTCTCAACAAGGCTTTTACAAGCACACTTATACCCTGCAATCAATCATAATCACTAGACCACTTATCTAATCTCAACTTTATTACACCCCTTTACTTCCATGTTAATTGAAATGCATGTCAATCATTTGTTGAATTAACTGATTGTACTGCATAACTGTTACAGTGGCCTAAATTAAGTGATGGCTATGTCATCACCTAAAATGAAACTTCTCCCCCCGCCTGTCACAGTGAAACAGGAGTGGCCTTATACTGAAGTTGCACCAATGTAAGCTACCTTGACTTTCTAAATCCCGCCCCTACTAGCGCTAACTGCTACAAGCCTTCCACTGAAAGAAGCCCACTGCCGCTAGTTGACTGTATGTGCGACCGACCCCTCTTTGCAGTATGCATGTTCGCCAGGGGATCCGCGAGCTGCTCAAGTCCCAGAGCACTTTACCGGTTGGAAACCCGACACACAAGAGTCTCGGATAATAATAGTGGATGTGGCAGGCAGACCAGACGCGCGCGTGCTTTAGAGTTGGAATACGGTGGAAAGCCTGATTGACCGGAGCACGGGCAGTGCAGGAGGAATACTGTATTTGGGGGTGCCGCTCTCCTCATAACGTGGACAATCATGCATGTGCTCTTCTGGGGACTAGGGTTTCTGTTTTTCCCTGATTTTTTGAATGTCGTAGCATCTACGTTGTTGAATTCAAGGGAAGGTAAAGTGCATTTATTCCGATTTGATTACCTTTTTATTTATTTTTTGTTTGTAGTGCTGCGTTTTTTTTTGTATCGGAGAAAATGAATGAATGACTTTTTCAGGATCAGTTTAGCACATGACATGCAAGCTGTTTAGACAGCTCTGCAGTTCATTGAATTAAGTTTGTCTCATCTGGGGAAAAGCTTTTTACTCAATTATTCTTATTTAGTTAACACAAATAGGTATGTTCAATGTAAACGAGATAGACAGATCGAATGTTTAAATGACTTACAACATGAATCTGAACCTGGTCAGGCACTACAAAACTGTTAAAGTATAAATATATTTTATATGACTATTGTTTTCTTCTTCAGGAAAAATATCCGAGCAGTCTCGTGCATTTGAGATTATAACACCGGTGCGAGTGAATGAAGCCGGTGATATGTTTCCAAGAAGTTCACACTTCAAACGAAAAAAAAGGAGTCTGGATGAGAGTCTTGGGAAGACATTGGATGAATGGTCCTCGCCCAATATCCACTACAAGATATCAGCTTTTGGACAGAATTATCACCTCAACCTTACGTTGGAGTCGGGATTTATAGCACCGCTATACACTGTGACAGTGCTTGGAGTACAAGGTGGAGGTAATTTAACGGATTTTTCACCGGAGGGGGAGGCAGCAGAAGAGGAAGACACAGAGTATAAGCACTGTTTCTATAAAGGACATGTGAATGAGCAGACTGAACACGCAGCAGTCATCAGTTTGTGCTCTGGATTGGTGAGTTTTTACGAACGGAAGTGTACTTCTTTATGGTTTTAGGAATGAAGAAAATGCATTTGTACCCAGAACAGGAGCAGGTAATTCCCTTTAAATAAATGCATCAAACGTCTCCATTGATAACGTACTGGGACTGTGATTTGGTAGCAACTTGTGCTAAATATCATGTTGCGCTAGCAGATATTACTGACAAACACTGACTATACGCGTCAACTTTAAACCTGGAAACCTATTACCGAAAAAGTGATGGTCTACTACTCACGCGAGTACTACGATTTTGTTACAGTGCTCTCACAATCATGTTCCCCGACTCTACTCGACAGTGATCTGTGACGTTTTACGCACATCAGTGCAGCGGGATTGCGAGTTGTGCTGACGTCATCTCGATTCGGTCTAATGCATTGCAATTAATTTGAGAGCCAGACTTTTTGCAGCGGAACGAAAGTGCTTTGATGTTTCATAGTACAAATTGCATTATTTTTTGACAAAACCCAAAATACATGCATTCTCCATTTCCATAACATTACACTTTATTATACATTATGATGTGCTTCTATACAATACCTTAATTAATCCTTTCCAAAAGTACCGAAAGCAATTGTTCTTCCATTTGTTGTGATCCACCTGTGATTCACATAGATGCAGCTTGGTTGAATCTTGAAAACAACATAGTTTCCAAATCACGTTGCTTAGCTTGGCTCTTTGGTTGTCTGTGCATTTGACCTCCAAGTTAGTTAGTTGCCCTGACTGTGCAACATGAAATGCAACAGGGCCTCTGCAAAGCCTGCCAAGAAACTAAAAACAGCCACATTGTTTTCAGATAGCCATCATCGGCCTCATTCACCAGCTCGTTCCTTTGCTTTCTCTGGGATCACTTAATATGCATGCAAATGCATGCACAGCACATGCATTTCGACACATAATAGCGCATATGAAAAAGCTTTGTATAAAATAAATCCACTGGAGGTCCTGCAGGAGGGTCTCATTTGCACTACCACTGAAGTGTATCACTTGCAGCTCCTGTTATACGCTCAGCGTCACAATAAGTGTTGCAGAGGGATTAACTGACTGGTTTTCTTTTTGCATTTTGCTTAGCTTGGCACTTTCAGGTCAACTGAAGGGGAGTATTTTGTGGAGCCCCTTCACAGCTACAAAGGAAAGAACTATGCAGAAGAACACACCAAACCTCATATTGTCTACAGGAAGGATGCTCCCAAGAAGGACACGGTCGGAGGAGAAGACCCAGCTTGTGAAACTTCAGGTATCAGACAGAGCTTTTTGAACGAGGAACTGTCTTCCAGGAGAATCTGTTCGTTCCACACACACACGCACGCACACACACACACACAAACACACACGCACACACACACACACACACACACACACACACAAAAGCATGTATAATCAGGCTAGCAGATAGCTGACAAGTCTGTCTGCTCTACTAAACCTTCACCTAGTGTCCTCGTTCTGACACAGTACTTACCCATCTCAGAACGCAGAGCAGGGAGGTCCCAGGGAGTTGTGTGGGTGTGTGTGTGTGTGTGCACGTGAGTGTGTGAGAAAGAGAGAGAGAGAGAGAGAACACCGGCCCTTGTTATCAGGCCTTGAATGAATGTTCCCACATACGTAACCATGGATAATTGTCGTCACTTAAACAGTACCATCCCAGTAGGAAGTTAACGTGCAATCTAACCATTAAGGTGATTGCCATCTCAAGCCATAATACATGCAGGTACAGCAGTCGTGTTTCTCAAGCGTGTATGATTGAATACAGTCCAATTAATTTGCTAGGCCATAACTTCTCAATGAATGAGAAATTAACAGAGGACCGGCACAGTGACTTAACTCACATGAAAGCATCAGAATGGAAGTTTGAATGTAGTCTGAAAGTGTCTTGAAGTAACATTAGCCAAGCACATTATTTAAACTCGGAACGTTAATTGTTTTGCACAGTTAACACTGCACATATTCATGTTTTTTTGGCATGGTTGCATGGTTTTCCACACGAGCATTGTACACATCTTTTGGGGAGACTATCACAGGGAAGGGCCAATTTTGAAGTTCTGTGTGGTATCATCAAATCTAAGTTTACAACCTTCACTTCCTGTTGACCCTAGTACTTCCTCTGGACCGTTGATAAGGAAGTCCGATTTCCTTACTACCTTGAAGACACACTGTAAATTGCATTGTGGAGGAGTGATGCCAATTGCAAACAGTGAACAGTTCCATCACTGTGACAATAAATCGTATTGATGTTTTTATACACCAGACATGCAGTATGTAGATGTGTGCTCTGCGTGTGCAGCTTATTCACACAGTTCATCTGTAGTGTTATTGTTCATGTGCAACTTTGTCTAAAGATGAGACATTCTAGTGATTCTCAAAGTGATGACGTTGTCCGGACCCTTTCAAAAGCTCTTTAGTGGGGTGTGGGGAGTGTGTGTGTGTGTGTGTGTGTGTGTGTGAATGGTTGGGGGGGGGGGGGGGCGCAGTTTTATGTGGACTACAGCCATTAATCATAGGCACAAATTAACCCTTTTTGTTTCAAATAATGTCTTTGGGTGCGTGAATGGCGTTGAGTTGCAACAGGAGTATACATACGTTGATACGATACACATAAATCAGTGGTGCTCAGTACTAGAGTGTGGTCGCCATCTCAGGATTATAACTCCCACCAAAACAAATCTCCCCTTTTCTCTCATGATCCCGTCGCAGCTCGGCTCTCAGCCGCAGGGATTTGCTCTTGAGATACTGATCAAATTTTTTTTCTTCTCTCCACAAATGGCAGGGAGCCAGGCTTACCTAGCGTGAACCCCTCTTAGCCCTCGACCCGTCCCCTTCCCAAGGCCACCTAATCACGGGCACTCCAGGACGCGAGAGAACGAGAGGGAACGAGTTAGGGAATGAGGTAGGGAGGGAAGGAGGGAGGAAAGGAGCGGAGGCGGACAACAGAGAGGAGAGAGAATAGACAAAGAGACTCCAGGCAAAATCCATTTTTCAACGCATTCTTTCAGCAACAATGAACATAAACGAACCGTGTGGCAACAGTTCGTTCCGTCCCGACATAGCACACGCTAACCCGCCTCTGATTGGTCGATGCGGCCCATAGTTACAGCTCTGCCGTCAGCGCCAACGTCTCTCGTGTTTACCCCTCAGCCTCGTCAACCCGCTGGCTGGCTGGCAGGCGGAGAGCCCTCTCTGTGTACTCAAACTGCCAGGTCTTTATGGTTTTCTCTCTCTCTCTCTCTCTCTCTCTCTCTCTCTCTCTCTCTCTCTCTCTCGCTCTCTCTCTCTCTCTCCAGGACGTAAACACAGGCACAAAAGACACAAGGCGAAGAGGAGGCCGGTGGTGACCACGCTGTCTCCGGTAGCCGGCGGCGGTATGCTGGGTGACCTGGACACCCTGAGCTCCGGCGTGGCCCACGGACGGGGGTCGTCGAGTGAGGTGGGTGGCGGGGCTGCGCGGCCGGCGAACGGCAGCGACTCGGGACCTCACAGGAGATCAAAGCGCTTCCTCTCCTACCCCCGCTTCGTGGAGGTCATGGTGGTGGCCGACAACAAGATGGTGGAGCACCACGGCAGCAACCTCCAGCACTACATCCTCACGCTCATGTCCATCGTGAGTTCCCCTCCGTCTGCCACCAGACGGCACCTACTCTCATCTGTTTCAGGGGAAGATGATGGACAGTGTGTGGTTTAGGGGGAGAGAGAGAGAGAGAGATAGTGTGTGTGTATGTGTGTGTGTGTGTGCATGTGTGTTTACAGCAGATCAGAGGAACGGGCTTGTGTGTTTTCATACGTCCGTTTGTTTGTGTGTGTGTGTCTGTGTGCGTTGTTGCGTTAATGCACACACACACACACACACACACACGTACACCTACTTCAGTCCCGTGGTTCGCGGAAGCACGTCTGTACTTCCAAGTTGAAGCTTTCATCCGTGACCACGTGATTGTTTGTGTGTGGGGGCGTGCGAGTTCCGCTCTGCTTCAGAGGAGGGCCCGGGTTTGAGGGAAGGGGGCAGTTAAGGGCAGGAGCAAACACGACTTTCAAACGGCTCATGACTGCTCGACAGCGCTGATGAATGGGACAAAACAAGCGCAGGTATGTCACACAGAATGCCTACTTCTGGTCACTTCAAACACGGCCCTCCTCGGGAGCCTGGGGCCGACTCAGGGGCCCAGAGGGGAGCCCAGATGACCGATATTCTGCCTCGGGCTGGGGACGCCTTGTCCACATAGGGGCTGAGGCCATTATCAAGGTCTTACTCCATTCAGCAAAACCCTCTTTTCTTCATGCCACTTTTGTTTGTGCTTTTTGCTTTTCGAGACATAACTGTGCTTGTTGGAGTCTTTGACCATTTTTTTCTTTCTTTTGGGGATAAGACACTGATGGCAAGAAAGAGGGAAGATTAGAAACGGATGTCCTCCTTCATGTTTTACAGGTGTCTTCAATCTACAAAGACCCCAGCATCGGCAATCTGATCCACATAGTGATCGTGAAGTTAGTCATAATAAACAGCGAGCTGGTAAGATGTCCTACGCTGCTGACTCGCCACTTTCCTCTGTCAGTCGTCTCGCTCAGCAGTTTGTTCACTCAGAACGGCTGTTCTACACGTTAAACCTGTGCCATGTGTTTGCTTCCATCTCTTTCTCTCTCTCTCTCTCTCTCTCTCTCTCTCTCTCTCTCTCTCTCTCTCTCTCTCTCTCTCTCTCTCTCTCTCTCTCTCTCTCTCTCTGTCTGTGGTCTCTCTTTCTATCTTTTTATCTCTTTCGATCTCTCTGTCTCTCTCTCCTCCTATCTCTCTCTCTCTCTCTGTTGCCCGCTCTCTTTCTATCTGTCTCTATCTCTCTGTCTGCCGCGTTCTCTCTTTCTATTTCTTTCTGTCCCTCCTCCTGTTCCTGTCTATAATTATTCATTCCCAGGATGGACCAGCCATTTCGTTTAACGCACAGACCACTTTAAAAAACTTCTGCATCTGGCAGCAGAATCAGAACGACCCCAACGAGAACCACCACGAACACCACGACACCGCCATCCTCGTCACCAGGTAGAGGAAGTGACCTTTGAACCCCTCTGCAAAGCCTTTGACCTTCACGATAAACATACAGTATATGAGAAGGGCATTGCCATGTCATACGTGATCGTGTTAGTTGGGTTTTAACTTGGTTTTGCGTCGGCTTTTATCCTGTCCTGCAACATCGTTTAGCATAATCTAAAGTCATTTACTGATAATGATTCAGCTGTTTTAAACATGGGGGATTATTGCTTTGTGATGGTTTGGTGACAGCTAGTGGTGACATGATCTCCTGTGTTTCTCCCACAGACAGGACATCTGCCGGGCACGCGATAAATGTGACACTTTAGGTGAGGACCTGACAAAAGCTATTTCATTCAGCTCTGATTGCATACTATAACCCAATAGTTTCATATTATGCCGTTTATGGTAATGATGATGATGATGATGATGATGATGATGATGACTATGAAGGAAGGTGGTGGTGTTTGAGAGATCGATTGATGACGGTGCTGGTTAAGCGAAGGGGGGGGAAAAGAGGAAGACGAAGATGACTCCGAAAACACCTGTGTTTTTCCCCTCAGGCCTGGCTGAGCTGGGCACCGTGTGCGACCCATACAGGAGCTGTAGCATCAGCGAGGACAATGGACTGAGCACGGCGTTCACCATTGCCCATGAACTCGGCCACGTGTGAGTAACATTTTCCCGCCTTTAAGAAAATGGCTGTCACTACTATTTGCCTGTGTAACCCCCTTAAGTCTTAATGTTATGAAGCGGATGAATCCATCATTTGTTTTAAAGAAGGACTACATTTGAATGTATTAGACTAAGCCAAAACAATTGTAACACTATAACCTACAGTCGGTTGTAGGTTGTTCGGGGATTTATGAAGAGAGGGAATGTTTTTAGCTGCACAAAACAGCAGGGGTTTGGGCCCCTTGGGTAAGTCCCTGTGATGGCCAAAGTCCTGAGTCAGCCGGAGCTCAAGCTGGCCTGCCACATCGGAGACTGTTACTGCCTCTAACAGGCCTCATGTCTTGAACAGATGCCCTTTTTAAACGCACACAAAAGGTGGGATTGTTGCGATCCTTTTCTTTTTTTCCCCCCCTTTTTTTTTTCCTTTTTAATTATCCGCGACAAGCGGTGACGGCATCAGTGGAAGTCTGCTTATCCACAAAGCTTGGTGCTGCACGGTACCTGCCGTGCAAAGCGGCCCGACGGGAAGGTGCCGTGCTGGGCCGCGTCGTGCCCGCTCTGTGGCCACTGCGGATCAGGACTCGACCTCAAGTAGCAGCGGCTACCGCTGCCCTGAGTCATCATGCCATTCGTTCCCTTGTCGTGCCACACTTGAGCTCGCCAAAACCCAAGCTTCCCAATGCTGTCTGGGACAAAAGTTCTATTCTAAACGTCTCTCTTTTCCTCTCATGCCACAGGACCTTTGATGTGGTGGCCACAGGATTGTGGAGTAGATGTTATACCGTCCAATCCTAAGCCCCCAAGCAAATGAAACACTTTGAATTAAGTAAATGAAACACCTGTTTTTATGGAGAGGGAGTGCCGACTCTTAAGTTGTTTTGAGAAAAAGCAACTGTAAACAAAATGTTGCCAAAATGTTTGTACAGGAAAGGAGGCTAATCTAAGCTGCTGTGGGAACTAATTCACTGACGGACCGCCTAGTACCTCTGTTGCTGATATGTTATAGCTATGCACATATGTAGGTGTTTATGATAGTTGACGTTCTTGTCTTTCGTAAACATTGGATCAAAAAATAGTTACATTGATTTCAGAGAGTTGCTTAGATATAACGTCAATGCAAGAGTATATAGATTTTTACGCATTAAAGGTTCCATGTGGTTTTCTTTTTATGTAGTGAACAGTAAAACATACGTATGAATAACTTGTTTGGCACTGGTGTTTTCTTTTCTTTTGGGTTTGTTTCTCCACCGCTCAGGTTCAACATGCCCCACGACGACAGCAACAAGTGCAAGGAGGACGGGGTGAAGAACCAGCAGCACGTCATGGCGCCCACGCTCAACTACTACACCAACCCCTGGATGTGGTCCAAGTGCAGCCGCAAGTACATCACCGAGTTCCTCGAGTATGTAGCGCCACCGCCGTTTTCCTACTTCCTGAACATGTCTTGTTTTGTTTTTTGAATCGGCGTGGACCCGTGCAGAAAAACTGATTTGCAGAGCGAAATCATGTTCATATTATATTGATCACCTTGGGCAGTAATGTTACTTGTGTTACTTCGAGTGTGTGTGGAAATCATTATTTTGACGTTTTTTATGTGTTCATAATGTATGTAATTATGTATATCTATTGAGCTACACGTAACCTTTTTGATTGATAGACCGATTGATGTGTTGATGGATTGATTGATTGACTGTTTAGCACTAGGTCGCTCGTGGGTACAGTGGGAATCCCATGGTTGTGTAGAGAGGACCACTACACCATATGTGCCGAGCGCCTTCTCTGCCCGTGTTTATGTTTCTCTGTTTTTTCTTTAAGTCATTTTTATTTGTATTTCTTAATAGCACAGGATATGGCGAGTGCTTGCTGAACGAACCCAGTTCTAGGCAATACAGTCTTCCCCAGCAGCTTCCCGGACGAATATACAACGTCAATAAACAGTGTGAACTTATATTTGGGTCGGGGACCCAGGTGTGCCCATATATGGTAAGGGGAACTCTATACTGTAATGTTTTGGAGCAGTGTTATGTTGGGAGTGGACCCTCTGCCCTATCTCTCTATCTCTCTCCTCTGTTTACTAGACCATTCATTGTTTCTAATGTTATGTATATGGACAGTAGTTCCCAGTAATGTTAAGACATTTTCAAGACAACTGGGTCACTAGTGCTGACATCTCTCATGATCTCTTATGCATCCTGCGATGTCTTCTTTAAGTGCATGCACTAGATTAGTGATCTGTTTAAAGGGCACATGCCTTTAAACGGGTGTACAGTGCATGTTGTTTTAAGTGTGTGTGTGTGTGTGTGTGTGTGTGTGTGTGTGTGTGTGTGTGTGTGTGTGCGTGTGCGTGTGTGTGTGTTTTCTCCAGACCCAGTGTCGCAGGCTGTGGTGCACCAGCCCAGAAGGAGCCCAGAGAGGCTGCAGGACCCAACACATGCCCTGGGCTGACGGCACAGAGTGCTCCCCTGGAAAGGCAAGTACCATGGGGGTCAGCTGGAAGGGGGAAAGAGGGATGAAGGGAGAGAGAGAGAGAGAGAGAGAGAGAGAGAGAGAGAGAGAGAGAGAGAGAGAGAGAGAGAGAGAGAGCAGAAAATGAAGTGCATAGGCTGAATGGAGAGAAACTAAACAATGAAAAGAGAATAGAGAAAGATAAGAGGAAAAGTATTGCAGAATGTAGGCAGGAAGACATGCTTATTTATAAATTACACTGAAATGAAGTGTTAGTGAGGTGTGTGAGAGGAGGCAGGATGACGAGTGGCATAGCTCTCTGCAGTACACACTCTGCAGTACACTCTCTGCAGTACACACTCTGCAGTACACACTCTGCAGTACACACTCTGCAGTACACACTCTGCAGTACACACTCTGCAGTACACACTCTGCAGTACACACTCTGCAGTACACACTCTGCAGTACACACTGTGCAGTACACATGCATTCATTATCTCGCTCCACTAAGTACTAACACTTGTAGCCTGCAAGGGGAATGTTGGAGGTTCACCCCCCTGAGGCAGAATAATCCTCTCCATATTCATAGGAGCTTTGCTGCCTTTCCAAGGACTCAACACTGAAATGATTCGCACGGCCTTTTTTAAAAACACAATCCCCACGCTGACCAAAACAAAAACAGAAAATAGCTCACTAGGGAGCAATGCCACGCAAGAGCCTTTCACAAGCACTGAATATTCAGTATGTGCACAGAGGGTCGTGGATTTCTGAATCCCATCGTTTGTTTTAGCGTTGGGGACGTGAGGATGGGAGGTGGAGGTGGAGGTGGTGTTGGTTTCCTGTGTATTCCTGTTCCCGTGTTCCTGTATGATTCCGTGCGCAGCAACAAGCCTAAGCCTGGGAAGAAGAAGAAGAAGAAGAGTGGTGAATGGAAAGCGGGGAGACGTCTCTCGCTCTCTCGCCGGCTCTGCTTTGGACGTGTAGCTTCTAATTAGCCTCCTCTGCCTCTAACCCCCATCGCTTCCTGCCTCGGCCGCCGAGGGACATGAAAGCACCCCCCCCCCCCCCCCACCTCACCCCCCTCCCCCCGGCACGATGAGCTCCCCCGACACACAACACACATGTTCACCCCCCCCCCCTCCCCGTGTGTTGATCCTAGCCTCCAGTCCCACTCCGGTCTCCATGGCTATAGACCGGGGCTATGCTTTAACCAGGCTAGGGCTGGAGCACGTTTGCTGAGCAGGGAGAGAGAGGAGATGATCCGCTGATGCAGGCTTCCTTTGTGTTTATGGGCCATATGTGAGACTTTGTGTGTGTCCCCCCTTCCCCCAGACAGGCACGGCAGTGAAAGGTCTTTTTCCATGGGGAGAGTGTATAATTTCTCCCAGATTAGCATCAAAGCAGGATGTTTCGGAACGAGCAGATAGATGTTTTGCCAGTCCACAGGCTACGGTTTCATATGACCACCGTCTTCCTCTCTCTCTCTCTCTCTCTCTCTCTCTCTCTCTCTCTCTCTCTCTTTATTTTTTTACTGCTCTCTCTCTCTCTCTCTCTCTCTCTCTCTCTCTCTCTCTCTCTCTCTCTCACTCTCTCTCTTTTTGTTTTATTTGACTTTTACCTTCTTTGTATGCTCCTGTTACCATATCCCTTTCTCTCTCTCTCTCTCTCTCTCTCTCTCTCTCTCTCTCTCTCTCTCTCTCTCTCTCTCTCTCTCTCTCTCTCTCTCGCTCTCCCTCTCGCTCTCCCTCTCGCTCTCTCTGACCCCATTACCCCCATTTCCTGCCTCACTTTTCTTCTCTCTGTATTTCATTCTCTCTCTCTCTCTCTCTCTCTCTCTCTCTCTCTCTCTCTCCAACAGCACTGCAAGCACGGCCAGTGCGTTGCCAAGGAGTACGACGCGGCGCCGGTGGAGGGGGCGTGGGGCGTGTGGAGTCCGTTCGGCACCTGCTCGCGGACGTGCGGCGGGGGCATTAAGACCGCCGTGCGCGAGTGCAACCGACCCGTGTAAGCCGGACCTCTTTGTAGCCTCCTCGCATGGCTGGTGCGCGGAGTGCGACTCCAGGCCCAGCTGCCTCAGTCAATGTAGCATGGCTCAAAGCCTCCTTAAGAGAATTCCTTCCATAGCCCTTCATAAAGAGCCAGCGTTAAGTCTTTCCTGGTTGCAGGTCTAATAGGTTGGTTTCTTTTAAACGGCCCCCCCCCCCCCTTTCATCATGTGTTTGTGTGGTGAACGAGGGCAAAACATAGTCTTGTTTATTTTATTTTTTTAAATATTTTTTCTGCTTGGTTTCCCTCACCTTAAATGGGTCGGTTCTGTTGCATCGGTTAAGGTCGGGCTGACTGAACGAATGAGCCATGTTTACCTGTTAGTGTTGGTGACCTCGACCTCCATCTTGTCTCCTTCGCTTTCCAGGCCCAGGAACGGGGGGAGGTACTGCGTGGGTCGCAGAATGAAGTTCCGCTCCTGCAACTCGGAGCCCTGCTCCAGGCAGAAGAAGGACTTCCGGGAGGAGCAGTGCGCCACCTTCGATGGCCGACACTTCAACATCAACGGCCTCCCTCCTAACGTGCGCTGGGTGCCCAAGTACAGCGGAAGTGAGGACCACTCCTATTTCATATCATACAAAACTAGAAACACTACTGTTACCCTGGGGTTTAAACCTTTTACGTGATCACTACTGTTACCCTGGGGTTTAAACCTTTTACGTGAAACACTACTGTTACCCTGGGGTTTAAACCTTTTACGTGATCACTACTGTTACCCTGGGGTTTAAACCTTTAACGTGAAACACTACTGTTACCCTGGGGTTTAAACCTTTTACGTGATCACTACTGTTACCCTGGGGTTTAAACCTTTTACGTGATCACTACTGTTACCCTGGGGTTTAAACCTTTTACGTGAAACACTACTGTTACCCTGGGGTTGAATACAGGCTTTTTAGCACAGCTAACCAATTGGCTTATATGTGTGTGTGTGTGTGTGTGTGTCTTCCTTCCCTCCACGGTCCAGTTCTGATGAAGGACCGATGTAAGCTGTTCTGCAGGGTGGCGGGCAGCACGGCCTACTATCAGCTCAGGGACCGGGTCACGGACGGAACGCCGTGCGGACCGGACACCAATGACATCTGTGTGCAGGGCCTGTGCAGGGTGAGACGACCCCGAACCGTGACCCCTGACCTCTGACCCCTTCTCCTCCCCACGAGGAGGAGGGTGGTTACTGTAGCGAACAAACGTCAACGACGGGCATCGCATTCTGGCTCGCTGGGCTGGATAGCTCTGGTTGATAAGACGACCTGGCTCGCAGCGCTGTTGATCCTTCGTGTGGCTGCTTTTTGCTGGAGTGCTTAAGCTCCTCGTCCGCAACAGAACATGGAAACACC